>PVIC010019056.1:0-30940 GCA_004025085.1 Thryonomys swinderianus
TTTTCTAAAGGCACGGGATATATCCTGTCCCTTAAGAGATATATATTCTGGTGGTTTCTATCTGGTGTAATGCATCAAGATAGAATCCTTCTGCTATATTTGATAGCCATTATCCAGGAGTGACTCACTTGTTCAGAGCTCACCTCCCCCTCATGTGCCTAATTAAAGGAAAAACAGGCTTGGGACGAGTTACAGACAGCTGTCTTTTAAGGCAACTTCCAGAAAATCTGAATCTGCAGGTCCTGCTACGTGATGAGCCGTCACTCTGTCCTTGGATTCTGTGACAGGGAAGAGCAGAGCACGCCCTCGGGGACCCTCCCCGGGCCACGATCGCGCTAGGGGTGGGGGAGACACACAGAACTGAAATTCTTTTCTCAATCAAATCTTCCCAATGCTTACAGTTTTACTGGTCTCTAAACTTACAATTTTTACTGATAAAAATAGGACTGGGTATATGTTGTGATCAGAGTTTTCAGGTGAATACATTTAATACTTGTTACGTACTTTACAGAATTATTTTACAACAGTCATCCAAAAACTCAAATGCAGAGGAGTGCAAGAGACCTGTCCAAGTTCTAGAGACCCAAGAAATCTAACCAAGGGCCTGGATCCCACAGCGATGTCCCGCGCAAGTCCAGCTGAAGGGCTGGAGTCCCAGGCAGTGCCCTCACGAGGCCAGCCGGTGGGTTAAAGCCCATGGAAACATCTCAAGTTCGACCATATCAAGGCTCTTCACCAGGAAACCCAGAAGCCAGTGGTGGAAGCTGGAAAGCCTGCAGCAGCGGGTCCCCAGGCTGAGGGGCCTGCACTGGAGCCAGGAAGTGCTGTCACACACAGCCAAGGTCAGCACTTCCCTGAGGATACAGCAGCCATTCCCAGCAGCAGGGAGGGCCTAGGCTCCTCCTACCAATGCAAGGGGAGTCAATGTGAGCTGCAATCTGTTAGCTGTCAGATGGGCTGAGTTCAGCTTCCTCAGAGTCAAAGGATGCATCCTGAGGAACAGTAGTGGTTGTGAGCAGGGAAGTCCAGTGGGGAATACCAGTGAGGAATAAGAACTGCTCCTGAGAGAGAGGAGGGTTCTCCGATGGGCGGCCAAGAAGGCTCTTTCTCAAAGGTAGTTTTAGAGAGCAGTCCTAAGGAGTGTGTGCAACATGGATAAAATCAACCGACCAGATTACAAGTACAGTCACTTAGATAATAGTGAGCCAATCATAATAAAGGTGTAGAGGTGATATCATTGGCCTTGTTGATAACTTGCACCTTTAGTAGTTCTAGTCTGTGTGTAGAGGAGGCTGGCCCACACATGAGATACCGACTGCCTGTAAGGGAAAGCCCTTAAAGGTGGGGTCAGTAATCCCAAGATTTTGTTCACCCCTTAGGGGAGCATGCAAATCTGAGCATGGTGGCTTTTCATACTCTTCAGATACTCTCTCCAGCCACACCTCTGATGCTTTGCCTTCCAGGGCCCAGCCCTGTCTAACTGCCTGTAATATTTTGGACTGAGTTAGTCTTCTACATCATTACAATGAGGGAACAGCCAAGTTTGTATCAGGAAATGCACCCTTGGCAAACTTCTTTGAGAAAGTCAGCAACCAACAATATTCCCCTCCAGTTCTCTTTTCATATGGTCAGCAACAATTCTAAGGTGGGTCTTCCATGCCCAAACCATTCTGATTCCATTCAGCAGGGTGTTCCATGTTCACCATGAATTAACCCACCACAGTCCACCCCCAGTCAACTTGATAATCAGAAACATTTCTTTAAACTGTAACCAGTCTCCAGTGGCTGATGTGTGAAAAGTTAAAATATTTTGATCTCTTCTAATTTATATTAACAATTATATACACAGTTATTATTATACTCATTTACATATTATGGCTTTAATTTTAGAACTCTTTGCTTTTCCATTTATGTACATGTTTTAGCAACACTTAACGAATCTTATATACATCAACATCATATCACTACATTAAAGTCACAATAGGTGATAGCTCTTAAAATCACAATCTCTGGCTCCTATTACCTTTGACAACAGGTGCAACAATACTAAAAGGCATCCCAAGGGGGATCTCCTGCATTCCAAGTACGCTCTTCCTTTCTGGCACACTCTCTTAAAAGAAAAGTAAGTAACACAGAAATCTGGCAGCAGAGAAGTGGTTTGTTGCTGTGACATTACCTGGACGTGTGTCTCAAGAGCCTTTGGAATTGGCTTGTGCAAAGGGGAAGATGTAGGAAAAATTTGGAGATGTCAGATGAAGAAGGAGAGCTGGAATAGCTCAGGCTGTTCTGTATGGGAGACTCTGGTCAGAGCTCAGAAAATCAGAACACTGGGAAAGGCCAGGCTCAGGAGGTTTGTGCTGAGAACTGCCTTGGCCACTGGACTCCAGCCAGTGTGCGTTACATCTTAGCAGAAAGTGTGTCTGTATTTTGTTCCTGTCCCCTGACTGCCTGAGACTGACATGGGGGATGGTGGACTAATTAATCCTGCAGAAGAAATGTCAAGGCCATCAAATATTGAGTCAGTGCCATGGCTACTGTTGGGAGCTTTTAGCTAGATCTATATTGAGAGTCAGGAGCAAAAAGCCCAGAAGAATTATTTATGATGTTTTAAATTTGGCCACAGGGAAGCTGCAGTAAAGTTGTGGCCTACGAAAGTGGAATGAAGTCAAGTACTTCAGAAAAGGACAGAGGAAAACGTGGTTTCAGGGTATTACAGGAAGCAGCAGGACCCTACTCTTTGTAGCCTCAAGACTAAAAAAAAAACTACATTTACTAGAAAGAATTAAAAGAATCATATCATAAAGGCATATGTGCACGCATGTTCATAGCAGCTCAGTTTGTGATAGCTAAACCCTGGAAACAACTCAGATGCTCATCAACTAGAAATTGGATAGAGAAGATGTGGGTTTTGTGTGTTTTTTTTTTTTTTTACAAAATGTAATATTATTCTGCCATAAAGAATGACAAGTTTGAGTCATTTATACTTAAATGGACACACCTTGAAGACACACTAACAAATGAAATAAATAGGTCACAGATATGTAAATACCATTTCTTTTCTCTGGTATGAGAACCTGTAGAAGCAAATGAGTTCTAGAATGTATGTTAGATTTTGTGAAACAGAAATATTCAAAGGGAAAGTGTTGGGGGAAGTAATGAGGGGAAAGAATAAACACGATTCAAAAAGGAAAAGAAAGCATACGTATATAGGGGGCAGGGGTTGTAGGTGGGTAGAAATATGAGCAAAAATGAGAATTAGCTTGTGTCATATACTAGTACAAATTTCCCAATATTGTGTGTGATTGTGAGTTGTATATAAAATGTACCAATAAAGAATTCAATTTTAAAAAACGGAAAGACTTTGCTTTGAGAAAACAGCCTCCGAGCACTATGTTCTGGAATTGGAGATGCTTAGGGAAGTTTTGCCTTAAGATTTGTTTCATAGACATTAGACCCCTCTAGCCAAGAGTGAAGGAAGCCTGGATACTGCTCAGATGCCAGCAGACCTTGGCATAATCCACATGGTGGCTGGTTTTAGGCACAGGCAGGATGCAAGAGCTGTGGGGTCAGGAAGGCTTCCACTGAGGTCTCAGAAGAAATATTGGAGGTCCAGGCAGCGCACCTCTGTGAGGCACTGTGTAAAGCCGTGAGCTGAAAGCCAAAGGTGCAGTGGAGACTTTGAAGTTTGGAGAAGCCAGGACCATGGATTGTCTGAGGAAAAACTGCAAGGACTGAGCAGAGCCGGGCCCAAGAGAAAACCCATGAGTGCTACAACCATCTGGAGTGCCCTAAGGGTGGACAACACAAGCTCCTTGGAGGTTACAACTTACCACGGATTGCTGGGGATGCTGGAAGTGGAACTGTGGGAATTAAGGCTTACCATGCTGCTTTTTTGGGCTTGCTGTGGTCCGATTCTCTGCATCCTTCTGATTGTAACTTTTGGAATGGAAATGTCTATCTTGCGCCATTGCATGATTGAAGCGATTAACTTGCTTTTCATTTTTGCAGGGCCTGCAGCAAAGTGGCTGCCTTAAATCTCAGCGGAGAAGCTGAAATTGGATTTTTCAGCAGTGCTGAAACTGTTAGGACTTTGGCAACTCTGGGGATGAACTAAATGCTTCCTTCGTATAAAGCGATATGCAGGAGTGTTATGGTTTGTGTCTACCTGTCCCCCAAAGCCTCACAGAGTTGAGGCCAAGCTTCTTCTTTGAGTTACTAAGTGACCTTTAGGATTTTCAAAGGTCCTGTTTGAGGTTGGCATTGTGAGTATATTTTCTCTGTGATGTTACAAAAAAAAAAAAAACAGTGTCTAATTTTGCTTTTTAAACTACTGTACAGCTCAGTCAATACATGACATGGCCCCAGAAAATAACTTGTACATATTTCAATTCTCAATGTTTAATGAGAAGTAAAACTTAGAGGCTTGAAGCTTGTCCTCCGTATATTGAATTATATTCCAAGTTACTAAAGTTTATTAGTTTTGAACAAAAATGTGATTTTTTTTCTTGAGAACTCTAAGTCTCAAAAGCAAATAGATAAACACAAGGATATGAACATGTTTATTAGTGAAAAATAAGTATAATGATCTATGAAAGAATAGAGACCTAGAAACAAATATATTTTTTCAAAAACTTTTTGACAAAGACAGTTCAATGAAGAAAATACAGTCTTTTTAATTAAATGCTATTCAGCAACTAAACATAGCATTCATATGTACAAAAATGAATCGACTTAAAATTTGTATCTCATGTAAAAATTAATTCATAATGTATTTAAAGCTTAAGAGTAGAATACCTGATCTGATTCAAAAAGGGAAGGACAAAACATAAGTGTTGCTAAGCTTTTAGTTACAAAATTAAGGCTCAATCTGTGATGAAAAAATGTTTTTATTATGATGAAAAATTTGGATTTAAGAAATCCAAATTTCAGTCAATTAACAGGATGAGGCACTACTTGAAAGTAAATATTTTCAAATTATACAGTAAAGAGCATGTATACAAAATTAATATATATATATATATATATATATATATAATTAGAGAATAATCACAATTAATACACAATCAGAAAACAGTCCTGTTAAATTTTTTGGAAAGATCTGAGTCTCCACTTCACAAAAAAAAGATCTATGCTTGGAAAATAAACTATGAAAAGACACTGTATCATTTGAGAACATAGAATTATAAATAAAAGTGTCCTTAAAAATGCAAATTAAAGCTGTTGTAAGATGAGACTGTATGCTTATAAAAATGACTAAATGGAGGGCCGGAGGGTTAGCTCAGTGGTTCCGGCGCCTGCCTCGCAAGCGCAAGGACCTGAGTTCAATCCCTGGTAACCACATATAATGCTGGGCATGGAGACACGCCCACCAACAATCAACACCGCATACCACAATGCCGGACGTGGTGGCTCACGCCTGTAATCCCACCACTCGGGAGGCAGAGACAGGAGGATTGCTGAGTTCATGGCGGCTTGCCTGGGCACCATAGTGAGCTCAGGGCCAGCCTGAACTACAAAGCGATCCCCTGTCTCAAAAAGCAAAAAAAAAAAAAAGACTAAATGGAAAAATAATACAATCAATTGATGACAAAAATGAGACTGGACAGAAAGTTTTTCATTTCTGTAGGAATTCAAAACAGTGTTGTTACTTAGACAGTTTTGAAGTTTCTGTAGAATCTGAATATTAACTCACCTTATAAGACAATAATAACATCACAGAGTATTTACCTAATAGGCCAGAAAACATATCCACACAAAAATTAGAACAAAACCTTTATGACCCCTTTAATTATAAACACTTTTTACTAGAAGCATCTAGAAAGTTGAAGTAATCTTCCTCAATAGGTGCATTCAGAAACAAACTGGGATATATCTAAACGATGGACCCTTATTCAGTCATAACAATAAACAAGCCATTAAACCACAGGAACACACTGAAAGAATCTTTTATGCTTGTCAAGTGAAAAAAAGCCTATCTGACAACCCAAATGACCAACAACTGGAGAGTGGATAAAGAAGATTTTTTTTTTATAAAATAGAGTATTACTCTGCCATAAAGAATGACAAGATCGATGCATTTAGGTGTAAATGGAGACACCTGGAGAATATACTAGTAAGTGAAATCAATAGATCACAGATAGACAAATTCCGGATCTTCTCTTTGGCATGAACACCTGTAGATGCAAATGAGCTCTAGAAAGTAGGACAGCTTTTATAGAGTGGGAAATTTCCATAGGAAATTTGGTGTGGGAAAGTGATGAGGGGAAGGAATAAATATGATTCAGAAAGGAAATAAAAGAGCATGTATACAGGGGTTGGGGAGGTGTGGGTGGGTAGGGATATGGGTACAAATGAGAATTAACTTGTGTCATATACTGGTACAAGTTCCCCAATGTTATATGTGATTGTGAGATGTATATAAATTGTACCAGTAAAGAATTCAATTTAAAAAATGGAGTATTATTCTACCATAAAGAATGGCAAGCTTGATTCATTTATGTGCAAATGGATACACCTGGAGGACACACTAATAAATGAAATAAATAGATCACAGATAGGCAAATACCAGATCTTCTCTTTGATATGAGCACCTGCAGATGCAAATGAGCTCTAGAAAGTATGACGGTTTTTATAGAGTGGGAAATTTCCAAAGGAAATTTGGTGTGGGAATTTAATGAGGGGAAGGAATAAATATGATTCTGAAAGAAAATAAAAGAGCATGTATATAGGGGGTGGGAAGCTGTGCGTGGGTAGGGATATGGGTAAAAAGGAGAATTAACTTGTGTCATATATTGGTACAAATTCCCCAATGTTATGTGTGATTGTGAGATGTATATAAATTGTACCAATAAAGAATTCAATTAAAAAAATAAGAAAAGCCTATCCGAGAAAGCTAAATGTTGAATGGAGTATTCCAGAAATGACAAAATTATAGCGCTAAGAACCAAGTCATGGTTGCTGATGCCTTAAGGAAATAAGATGGTTCACTAAGTAATTAGATGATTTTGTAGAGCTTTGAAACTCTTGTGCATACCACTTCGCAGTGTATTTAGAATGCTATGAATTTCACAAAACTCAGGACATTATAGCATAAAAGTGTACTTTAATGTGTGTAAACTCAAACAAATGTATGGAAAACTTTCAAAAAATCAATTGCTAATACAAGTTATTCCCAGATAGAATTCAGACGATGACAAAGAATATAAATTTATTATAACTGTAATACCTAACTTATCTGAAGAGATTCTGGGAAAAGAATGGTACATATTTATGAGATGTTGGAAATGACTGACATGATTATATGTAAAATATCTCAAAATTCCCGTGTGTGGGGAGGGCGGCTGCGTCACAGCGACACCATAGGTCACTTGCTGCTGGGAGCTGGGGCCTGGCTGGAAGGGAGTCTGGGGAGTGTCGCCTGGGTGATTCTCTGTCTCTCCTGGATTCCTCCCCTTCTTTCTCTACTTCCTGACCACCACGGTGGGACGATATTTCCTCTGCTATGTTCCTCTGCCGTGCTTTCCTGCCTTGGAGAGAGCAAGCCACAGACTGTAATCATGAGCCAACAAACACTGCTCCTTTACTTTGTGTGTCCAGTGTTGTACCACAGCGACTGACTAATGATATTGAGGGAGACAACTGGAGCTCTGAGTAGCAAAGAAAAAAAAAAGTCACACGTGACCTGTAGTTAAAATTGTGTTGTAGTTAAGTTGTTCTTCATAGTGATATATTAACATCCTTTTACTGCTAAAAATGTGTACTAGGAGGGAACAAATAAAGAAGCATAAGATGGTAGATATGAGCTGTAGCTTTCTTCCCAGTGTAATGGGAGAAAGTGAAGGAGAGGAAAAAAGAGAAGACAAGAGGATAGTGAGCCCCAGTGATGGCATCACAGCCTTAGACATCAATGCCAACTTACCTTTGGCTTCATAGACACTTCCCTTAAAACATCAGTAGCTATAGGCAGGGATCTGGTGTGTGTGTGTGTGTGTGATTGTGTGTGTTCCAACTGCACATAGAGAAGCTCTAGAAGAAATCCCATCAACATGTACCACCTAGGTCTTGGTTTCTAATATATGGCTGATGTATGAAAAGAAAATATACATTACCTTAGAGCATCTTGTAGTTCCATGAAGAAGGAAATGAGTAAATAAATAAAGAAATAAAAATAAACAACAAAAAGACAACAAGAAATAACAAACAGGGGAATGTGAAAAGGGGATATTCAAACCAAAAGAAATAACTCATGCTAGCTAAAGTTGGGATCATTTAAGACACAAAATAAAAGCTGTGAATATAATATTTTAAAAAATATTATATATAAAATATACAAACAAATTATGGAAAATATCCATAAGTTCATACTGATATAACTAGGTAAATTAAGGAAAGGAGATGTATCTTCTGTACAAGACTTTCCCCAATAAGTTATTGGCAATTCTACTCCCTCAAGGAGGGGTAACATCTCTTGCTCTTTTTAGACACATGGCGTGTCCAGCACAAGAGCACAGAGAGGACCTTCACAATGAAGAAAGTTAACAGGCACAGCCTTAGCTAATAATCACAGTCAATTTAAACAATGAAAAGTCAAATTAAGAGCGTGCAGAGGGGATGTGATGCGATGAACAGGGTACTTCAGTCCTGTGGCTGTGCTGAGCACCAAGAAACTAGATCTAAACATGAGAAAATGATCAGACAAACTCACACTGAGAGACACACTACCAAGCATCTGAGCTGTTCTTCTCTAGCTATTGCTATGTAATAGTTCACCCTACGATGTGGACTTCATCAAACTAAAAAATGCCTAGCAGACAAGTATAGCATGCTCCTTGGGAACGATGTATCATCTATCCCTCCCTGGCACTGTTGGCAGCTCTTCTTCCTGGCTGCTCAGAGCTCAGTAGATTCCTCAGCAGCATTGTTCTGCTGTGATGTTTGTGATTTTGAACTGAGTATGGACTGAATCTTCTTGAAACTAAACCTCTCCTCAAGTTGCACGTGCTGAGTATTATATGTTAGCAATGGCTGATACAGATGGTCATAGAAAAATATTTGAAAAATCAGAGCAACTGTCAAAAAAGAAGCCTAAAACACTTGGTGAATTGATATAATATGGTATTATTATTGGAATCCTAGTGCATGATGAAGACAATAAAAAAACTCAATCAGCTATATATTTTAGTAACATATCTTTATTGTGCCTTCTTATAAATATGAACTATTGTAGTGCAAGATAGTAATAGTAACAAGGGGAAAGAAAATGTGATGGTAAAAAAGGTAACAAAGCTTATGTATTTAGCGGGAGTTGTATGGTAGTTAGGAGAAGGGGAAAACTGAGAATTACGTCATGCTATATACTGGTACAAGTTCTCAATGTTGAGTGATTGTGATGTGTATATATAAAGTACTAATAAAGATTAAAAATTGTTAAAAGATATTAATAGTTGAAGAAGTGCATACTTTCTATGCTTTTTTGCTACTTTCTTGTAAATATAAAACAACTCCAGAATAACAGTTTTATTTACAAATATTTTTAAATTAGAGAAATATTACAAATGCCTTTGAGGCAATTCTGATGATTTAGAAAATTAGAGGAACTCTTGTGAAAAACATGGAAAAGTAGAGCGATAATATATTGACTCTTATAGAGGTCATAAGAAGCACGAGGCAAGTGTTGGTATATTCCACTCCTTTCAGAAAATAATAGAATCTATTTTAGGTGTGAACCTAAATAAATGTGAGGAGCTCTCTTTGGATAATTTTTTTGAAACATATACATGTACGTAAGAGAACCAGTTTTATTTTTGTTTTGCTAAGTGAAACAGAAGGTCTTCAATATTTCTGATGCAATATTTCAAAACAGTTTCTTCTATCCTTCCATCCGTAAGTCCTCCTCACCATCTCTCCTTTGCATGCACCAATAGAAGTCTTTAAGACAGTGAAAAGGGTTAGAAATATTCTCTCTTCATCGCTCCATATTTTACAATGACACTTATTTCCTCCCTATCCATAGTTTTGCTCTGTGTGGTTGGTTAGTTACTTCTGGGCAGTCCTAGGCTAAAAGGATCGAATAGAAAATTCCAAAATTCATTTGTAAGTTTTATATACTGTTTCCTTCTGAATGTCCTGTCGAAGGCTTGTGCCATCCCCCTCTCTTACCCAAAACATAAATTATTCCCTTGCCCACTGTGTCCACCAGTATAAATAACCCACCCATTTGCCACTTAGTTACCTTCTCATTTATCAGGTTGAATCTGGAGGTATCACAGTATGTGCATTTAATAAACTTCATTTTGCCTAATAACAATCCAAAACCTAAGATAAATTATACTAGGAACTCAAATATGCTAAAGAGAAATGGCAAAATGCTTCTTGTAAGTAAAAACTTTAAAAAAAACACTAATTAGTGAAGATAACATTCATATGCTCAGGTTGTTGAAATCTGTAGTAAGAATCACTCTTCTATCCATTCAATTTTGAAGAAGAAAAAATAATTCTGTACCATTTTTACTGCTACTTCTCAAAATACAATCATTTTAGCCAGAATTCATCACAGAGTTAGGACAGAAAAGCACTACATTAAGGGCTCTGATACTATGTATGCTCTCAGGCACCTAATAGTGGTCTTGAAAAATAACCGCCTGGGAAAGGCGGAGGACTATTGTATTTTCCTGCTGGCTCGGGTATTTGTTTGTACTGTGAAATGCTCTTCAGTTTCTTGTTAGTGACATCCGAGAAGATCATGAGGAAAATGCGGTCCAAAGCTGGAGATGATCAGCCAGTGACGACAAAGTCCTATGCAACAGTCAGACATTGAGCAAATCCGGGACTCAGAGTGAAGACCCAAACAAAGGGCTGAAGCCTAAGTAATGCACACAAATGTGAAAAGTCTCACAAACCAGACTCATGAGGAGATGAACGAATGTTTGGCTAAGGATACATATTGCTTCAGGAACATGTCAGCAACCTGCCAATGACAGGCAGCCTAGATGCCCATCAAAAGATGAATGGACGAAGTACATACAGTGTAATAGAACGCTACTCATTCATGAAGAAGGATGAAATGATGCCATTTTAAAAAGAGGCAGAACTTAACAATCACAGCGCTAAGTAAAATAAGTCAGACACAGAAAGTTAACTTGTGCGTGGTTACTCTTGTGTATATAAGAAATATAGAACACAGTAAATAAAAGAGTAAAATAGAAGACCGATACTAGGCATGTTAGTTACTCTTCTTGTTGTTGATAAAGAACACCTGACACCCAAATTAATGGAAGGAAGGTGTATTTCAGCTCACAGTCTGTAGAGATTCCAGCCCAAAATTAGCTCCGAGGAGGAGAGGCAGAGCAGAGGGGAGTCACAGAGGAGAGGGGGTCCTTGGAGTAGCAGGTTAGGCAAAAGGAAGCAAAATAGTGGAGTAGTGAGGACACCGGCCCCGTTTCCTTCCTTTGTATCTGTTCTGGCAAGCTGTCTTTAAAGGGGGCAGCACTCACACCCAGGGTGGGCCTTCCTCCTATCCACACTCAGAACTTTGCCAACCAATCAGTGGGCGTAATTTAGTAATCACACACCCTTCCTCCCAGCATCCCACTATCACATCCAACCCAGCTCTGAAAAGCCCAACCTCTGACTTCACATGGTCTTCCTTCTTGTGTACCTGTTTCCTAATTTCCTTTTCTCATGAGGCTACCAGTTCACCGTGAGTTGAATTTACCCCAGCAGTACTATTTCATCTCCTTAAGTCACATTCTGAAGTACTTAGGATTGGTACTTTTACAGATGACTTTTGTAAGGAGAGAATTCAGCAGGAGCAGCCTGACAATAGAATTAAATCAGAAACAACAGTGCCGTCAAATGGTGCGCAACTCAAGACAGTCTATCTCGCTGCATTATATGGGATGAAGACCAGAAAAGCTTACATACTTTCACTATCAAGTAAAATGTTGTAAAAAAAAACCCAAATTAATGAGACAGATTTAATCTGAGACATTTTAATTGTTGATTTCTAGTAATTTGATGAATTATAGGTGAGTAGTAGATTCATGACAGGTAGACATACAATCCATCAAGGTGAATGTACACAAAAATATCAGGATATGGGAAGACGAGAGGATGTCTCAAGAAAAATATACTAAGAAACACTGGATTTGGGCTCATTCAACATTAGGCGTGAATTACCTAGCTTTCAGATTAAGGTCAACCCTCCAGGACCTTTACCCATGTATGAGATTTCCTTTGTGTATTACTCAGAAACACAAGGCAAAACTTATGATGATTTACAACTAGCTCAGTTAGGGCCAGGAAGGTTTTTGTGACAATCTGCATGGCGTGCTCTGAATATATCAGATGAGGGCAACAGCAAAACAGCTGGTATGTGATCAGCTCAAAGATGGTTTGTTATTGATTTTTATGGAATACACTTTCTAAAGAAATGGGGAAATATTTTCCAAATGCACCTATTTTTGTTGTTTCCACTCCTACAGGGAATATGAGTCTGCTAAGTTCTCACCCCCGCTTACATTACTATGAGTAAGAACAGGATGACAATGGTTTTGAAATCACTTTATGCGGTCCTTTCGTGGACTATACAGGACAATTTGTGTATCCTAAATGCAGACCAGGAGTGTATGTCAGTACATGGATATGTGAAAATGTCACGATCCATTTCCTGGTTAAAATGTTGATCTCTAACAAGTGCTGATTCTATTGCTATTAAGTGTGCTGAACTACAAAAATGAGGACAGTTGCTTAGAGTTTCTTTACCACTAATCTAGAAAATAAGCTTAACCTTTCATTGTGTCATGGTTGATATATCATCAGACATCATGGATATTTAACTCATAAGTAGCAGAAAACTAACACTGACAAGTGCTGGGTGTGGTGGCTCACGCCTGTCATCCCAGCACTCCGGAGGCAGAGGCAGGAGGATTGCTGAGTTCGAGGCTTGCCTGGGCTACATAGTGAGCTCAGGACCAGCCTGAACTACAAAGCGAGACCCTGTCTCAAAAAAAAAAAAAGAAAAAAGAACACTGACAATAATGAAGCAAATAGTTTTTGTGAGGCTTCTCTAAGAGATTATGAATATACACTTTTGGAAGTATACTTTTAGCTATAAATTTCCAACTGTCATCAACTTTAGGAATGGTGCCTTAGCATGTGTATGTTAATGAGTGTTAAAGAAGGGCCCTCTCTAACAGAGAGGTGATTTTCACACAACCTTTAATGTCATAGCTTAAACTAAAAGAAAATAGTGATAATTAATAACAATATATATTTAATCAAAGCAACAATTACTTTCTGAAAAAAAAAAAACCTATTCTCTCTGTAGAACATAAAATATAGCCTTGAAAAAGACAATGTGAAACACTGTGGCTCAAAACACTTGGTTAATTCTGAAAACAAATGCATGGAAACAACAGTATTGATTCTTTCCATACGTGCCTGAAACACAAACCTGATCTGGTTCTCAGTTTCATCAACTGCCAGCAGCAAAAGTCTGAATTTGGTATTTTACTTTCTGCTTAAGGTAAAAGCCACAGTAATTCTTCTGAAGTCTTCTGAGAGCCCTGACCTAAGCAATAACAGGCCAAAAGAAAGGCTTCCCTACAAGACGACGTAGTCACGCCACCAAGCCTGAAAGAGCTCAGAAGGGCTCTTCCCTGTGCATACGTCACTCACTCGGCCAAGAGTCAGCACATATTTTCCTCTAGTTTTATAAAATCCTTAACCTCTTGGTGGTAGTAAATCGACTGTGTCATGTTAAGTAAGAAATCTCCCACTAAATTGGGTTGCTATGGCCCTGAGTGTGGCTGAGCGGATCACTGAAGACAGAAAGCCCATCCCACAGAGGTTTGTCAACTAACGGTGTAAAGAGGAGGCAGAGATGCAAGGCTCGCTTCAGTCACATCAGAGGAACTCCAGTTTCCACCTTCCCTTAGATGTCTCCTGGATTTCTGCACACCCTCTTCAGCCTTCTAGCGTTGAGCCTTCTGCTTCCTGATACGGGCTTGCTTGGGACAGTACAGTGGGCTCCAGGGCTGTGACCGGATCCTTCAGGACTTCTGTGCTCAGACAGACATCAGGCGCTCTTCCACACCCGACTCTGGGCAGCTATTGTAAGTCTATCTTGTAAACTCTTGTATATTCTTATACCTTGCACTGAATCCATTTCTCTAGTGAGTGACGACTGCTACACCCCTTTATATATGCCCGCAGGCACAGACAGGTTCGCGAATGTAGTACAGACACACAATAGACGTGCTGGTCCCATTCTTCCCAATAAATAATTCTAACCAGCTGGAGAGTCCCTAAGGGGACCAACGTCCAGCATGCTCAGACCGTCCATCGGTTGACCAAGAAATGGCAGTGTGGCTAAGTGTTGGTTTAACACGGCAGGTGTGATGGGCAGTCCTAGCTCCAGAGTATTCCACAGGTTTGACAGGATTCCCGCAGGCCCCTTGCTGTGGATTCACTCCTTCTTTCGGCTCTTTGTCTATCCCTGTTTCTGCAGGCCTTGACAGCCCGAGGACCTCTCGCTCATTGCATTCTAGCTTCTCCTTCTGAAAAATCACCTGTAATATATTTGGCCATGTAATCATAAAGATGCTGAAAAAAAAGCAAGTATTTTAAAAATTAAAAGCGTGAGGTTGTCTCTCAGTATTAGAGTACATGCTTGACATATGTGTAGCCTTGAATTCAATACTTAGCACCAAAAGAAAAAATGGAAATAGTATGTCAAGAGTTAATTGAGTCAAGAGAAAACCAATAAAGCCACCAGAATAAGAGGAATTAGGACGAGTCTATATGATTATATTTGGCCTAAATGGCATATAAATGCAGTGGACCCTGATTTATAAACTGAATTTCTTGTGCTCATTTCAGCAGCACATGTACTAAACTGAATTTCTTCATGAGGGTTGGTTGTAATTCAAGTTGGTTGTAAATCAAGACTATTTTTTCATAAGAAATAATGGAACTATTCATAATGTGTCCCAAACCAAGGAGTTGTGTAATGTGCACAATATACCAAAACACCAATCATTTCCCTAGTGTGTTCACCAAAAGTTATAATATGGCTCATTTACCAGAAACAGTTTCATACTGTACTCACCATTCAACAGGACATCCTTGCTTTGCAGGAAGGGAGGATGAAATGGAAGGTGGTTATAACTCAGGAGAATCCCTTTCCATAAAAACACCAGAAATCCAGCTCCCTGGCGTCCTTTCGCTCCTTAGGAGAGCCTGTAGCCCTCCAGGACCTCTAGGACCTGCCTCACTGAGTCTCAGTCTTTTTAGAACTAAACCTGGTCTAAGATTATCTGTTTTTGTCTTTTCTTCAACACTATCTTGTAGTAAGACGTGACATGGTCATTAAGCTGGTGAATGTGACAATTGGCTTTTTCTCCATCTAGGTGGGTCTTCTCTACAAATGTTCAGAGCTCTGCTCACTTTTTCCAAGATCCCTTTTATTTCAGAAGAACTTTGCTGGACTGATTATTGGTACTTCTGCTCCTGTTCAGAAAGGTCCACACCTTTCATTGTCTGTTGCTCAGCCAGAAGCTGCTGAAGTTCCTCTGTTGGTAATTCCTCTGACTGTTCCTCCTTGAGTTCCTCAACCTCTCCACTGTCTACCTGCAAGCCATGGACCCTCCTACAGTGGCGATGTTGTCAATCACAAAGTCAATTGAAAATCCAGGCTTCTTTACCTTCCCTTCAAAATCTCTTTCCTGTATAATTTTAGGTCACATTTTCTTCCGGGCAAATCTCAGTGTCCTGAAAGAGACATTGACTGAGGATTTCTGAATTAGTCACAAACAGGGAAGGATGTTAAAATGTTGCTTCCAGAACACTTTTAGGGTTAAATCTGTATCTGAGACCATCTGGAAGCACTTCAAGAACAATTTCCTGGTGTGTGGCTTCTTAAAGTTAGCTTCAGGAGTTGTATTAGGAGGAAAGAACTCTGCTGAGGGCCATGAGGATTCTTTTTTTTTTTTTTTTTTTTTTTTTTGGTGGTACCAGGGATCAAACTCGGGCCCTTGTGCATCCAAGGTTGGTGCAGTACCACTTGAGCTAAATTCCCAGCCCGCCATGAGGATTCTTCAGCCAATTCTTCCAAATCTCATGGGTGAGCAGGGCCGTTTTCCATGGTGAAAAGAGTCCTGAGTGGTATATCTTTGGCCTCTAGATATTTCTTAAGAGTAAGGTAGAGTATCCTGATTCACTTATGAAAAAGCACTCTTAATACTCAAGATTTTGTGTCGATCTCCACATGACCGTTAGCCTATTCTTCATGACTTTATATATTCTGAACACTCTAGGGGTCTTGGAGTGATCAACCAAGAGAGGCTCTATCTTGAAGTCATCATTCACACTGGCACATAGCAATAACGTAAGCCTATGTTTCATTGGCTTATGGCTCAGTATTTTCTTTTTCTTCCAGTGTGATGTATGTTTTCCTGGGCATTTTCTTCCAGATAAGGGCAGTTTCATCATACTGGAAAACCTGATAAGAACAAAAGGCATTTCTCTGTGTCATCATTTGAAAGTGGTATATGTAATTTTCAGCAGTCTTTTTATCAGCACTGGCTGCTTCACCTGCCTGATCATGTTATGAATCTCAGTTTCCATTTTAAAATTGTGGAAACACTCCTTGGTGGCATGATATGTTTCATCATTATCACTTATTGATGGATTATCCTTTCCAAGATCTGTTTTTATAGCTCTAGCTTTTTCAAAAATTATAGATTCAGAGCCGGAGGGTTAGCTCAGTGGTTCCGGCGCCTGCCTCGCAAGTGCAAGGTCTTAAGTTCGAACCCCTATAACCACATATAATGCTGGTCGTGGAGACACGCCCACCAACAATCAACACCGCGTACCACAATGCTGGACGTGGTGGCTCACACCTATAATCCCAGCACTTGGGAGGCAGAGACAGGAGGATTGCTGAGTTCGCGGCAGCTTGCCTGGGCACCATAGTGAGCTCAGGGCCAGCCTGAACTACAAAGTAAGAAAAAAATTGTAGATTCAGAAAGGCTGTAACTTACCATCTGCCTTTTGTTTATCCATAATAATAACCTTTCTTCTAACACTGTTAATCATGACTTACTAATTTCAGTAGCACTGTGAGCAATGCTAGCTTCCTTAAGTAAATCTTTTCTATATAAGGTTATCAAGATGGTACCCTGCAGATATTAGTGAGATCAGTCACATGAAGAGCACTCTAATATTTCTCCACAATTTCCTTCTTCCTTTCAATTTTGATTGCTTTTTTTATGTTCCCTTTCTTCCTTAGAATCTTTTCTAGCTTTTGGAAGGCCATTTTGATACCAGCAATTATAGTGATTATGTAAAGCACTGACCGAAATTGCAT
This sequence comes from Thryonomys swinderianus, assembly GCA_004025085.1. Lineage (NCBI taxonomy): Eukaryota > Metazoa > Chordata > Mammalia > Rodentia > Thryonomyidae > Thryonomys > Thryonomys swinderianus. Next base: position 17,369 of record PVIC010019056.1, read on the forward strand.
CCACAAACATAAGCATCACATTTATATATGCTTACATATGCTTTTCTGGCATCATAAGTCTTTGTTTACCACCACACAAGTGGCTGCCACTTGTGTCATAATTCAAGATTTGGTTTTAAGTTAAAACTAATATATTATATATACACACACACACACACATACATACACACACACATACATACATACACACACACACATACATACATACACACACACACAGTAGACCACTACTCTGCTATAAAGAATGACAGCTTTGAGAGCTTTGCAAGAAAATGGATGCACCTGGGAAATAAAATGTTGAGCAAAATAAGTCACATTCATAAATGTTAAGAAAACATTAAAACTCTGATTGCAACCCAAGTTGTTCACCTGTGAAGGGGGTCATAACTCTAGGGTCCATTGTATCCATTTACATGATAATCATCAAGGTAGAATAACAATATAAATGCTTTAATGTTTTTGTGCCATCTGAGACAAATGTACAACATAGGGGAAATATGTGGTGGGAAATCATGGAGAGAAGATCAATGCAAGAATTTTCAAGTTGGATTTTACAAATACCAGTTATACTGATATAGCAGAACAGTAGGAAGTTTAAACACTCAAATAGAATGCATTCAAGTGATTAAGCCAGTATGTGTGTTTAATATGTTTGTATGCCCAGAACAAGATGTGTATATCACATTCATTAAATTTATTTAAGCATATGCTTAAACATTTACATATGAATTATGCATCTTTTGTATTAAATACACTTTGGTATACACCTTGAAATACTCAGAACACAGAAGAACACAGAAGACTCATCACTGTCCTTAGAGAGCTCTCAATGAAAGAAAAACTATAAATATAAAATAATAGTTGATTAGCCATAACCACAGGATGCTAGGGCAGCAAACAATCAACAATAACAGAGGATTAAGTACTGGAACAAAAGCATCCTGGAGTAGTCTATGTCAGACAGAAGCTTTGGTAATGAGTGCGTCCTACCTACAGAAGTTAGGTAATGAGTGCGTCCTTCAGTCAGAGCTTGTAGAATGGTGACTGTGAGGTTGGACAGGTTCCCTGAGGAAGCTCTCACCTAATGATGACTAAGAGAGAAGAGGAAATTGAGTTAAATATAAACACTGGTGAGTATTGGAGACACTTGGTCAGGTGGCTACTAAGTTGTGGATATAGATTTAAAAAGAGAAGGCTGTGAAACCCAAGAGCTATGGAAGAAAACAATGCCCTCAAAGAACCAGTGGGAAGTAATTGCTTTGAAATGAGTAATCTTTTTGTCATACATTATCTGAAATTACTTAGAAAAGATCCCACTTATGAATATTCATATATAACTTATCCACTTGATAGTAGAAGGAAGGATGGATGTAAATGAGCCAGATGAGTAGGGTGGGAGCTGAATTTTGAGGTAACAGATGTTTTAATAGAAATAAAATTGTGAAATTGATTTGAGGCTTGCTTGGGCTCCATAATGAGCTCAGGGCCAGCCTGAACTACAAAGCAAGACACTGTCTCAAAAAAAAAAAATTGTGAAATTTAGAAAGAGCTATCAGGGTGAGAAAATGATATAATCAAATAAAAATTTGTGAAGCCCAGTAGCCAACCCTCCTCCTATGTATACTAAGGTTCACTGATATTGGAATTACATGAAGAGGAAACTTAGGTAGAGGTTATACTCCTCCTAGTGACTTATATCCTGAATTTCTCATCACGCTGTACTTTAAGAACCTGAGAAAAACTTCAGTTGCAAAGTGCTACAGTTCTACAACTTCCTGTGTTCCCATGTAGTATCAGAGGTAACATATACCTGTGACATCCCCTGCAGAATGAATCTGCTCAGTCACTCCACTGCTTCTGGCATGGACATGTCACATAAGCCTCAACACAACCGTATTTATCTAGGACTATATACATTGAGCCAAAGGATGTATTTACATAAGTCCAAGGAGACCACTGAGGCTAACAGTTGTAAAACGCAGATATTCTAGCCTCATCTATAAGAAGCCAAACTGCAAATAAATACTAGATTAAAAAGAGATAATAGGAAGCACAGAGATAGATCTATTTTAAATGGAAAGGGAATCAGTAGGTAGAGGGAGGAGTGAAGTAGAGGAGCAGAAGGAGATGAAAAAAGTATTAAGATGTGTCATGCACATGTGCCAACTCCATACATGGAACTCCAACATTGTGTACTGCAGGTATGTACTAGTGAAAATGTTAAATATTAAAAAAGAAATTAGGCTGGGTGTGGTGGCTCACACCTATAATTCCAGCACTTGGAAGGCAGAGGCAGGAGAATTGCTGAGTTCCAGGCTTGCCTGGGCTACATAGTGAGCTCAGGGCCAGCCTGAACTATTAAGCAAGATCCTGTCTCAAAAAAAAAAAAAAAGGTATAAAATGTATCAATATCTCAATTAGTAAGCTGAAACTAATCCAGTTTATATCATTATTTGTAAATGATAATTATAAGCAATTATTTTCTTTCATATCCTCATCGAAACTCAGGTGGGATTCTAATTACAGAAGATCCCATGGATTACTGGCAAGCCAATAGTTTTGATGACACCATAGGCTATGAACTGACTGTTATTACAGCATGGGGTAGAGTTTTAACTAGAGACCCTTTAAATCCGTATCGCACAGCAGCCAACAGAAGACAACTAGGGCCTTTCAGCTGCTGGCATAAGCCTATGAATATCCAGATGGAACACTGGGTATGGAGTGGGAGATCGCTTCCCAAACGGAATACTGTGGGAGACAGGGTAAGAGGACGAATCCAGAACGCTTGTGGCAAGTTCCCAGTCCCCTGTGAGTCCTACAGCAAAAAAGATGAACAACCAACAAACAACAAAATCAGAACATTGAGGAAAAGGCTGAGCCCGGGCTTACCCTTGCTACTCTGAGCAGTGGCAGCAGAAGGCCAAATATGGATGTATTTACAGAGAGGGGCCAGGCTCCCCTCCCCAGCTCACACACCTCGATTTGGTGCCGAAAGCCTCACACCCTTAATCCTAGTGTGCATAAAACAGGGAGGTTATCCACAATAATCTCTATAGTTGAAAATCCCTAGGGCAAGACAGACATCCTTAGACCTGAGTAAGTCCCAGTAAGTAACTCCCAATAAGTAAGCCTTAAGACCAATAATCCTAGTGCAGTAATCCTTGTTGTTTAAAATTTTGCAGGGCAGGGCAGATGTCTGCAATAATTCCAGTAGTTATATGGACAAAGTAAGCAAATGTGAAAAAAAAAACAAACAAACATTTTAAAAGCCCATTTAAAAGTGAGAACAGGCTATGATAAAATCTTTGTAGACCTTAAAAGTTTCATTTTTTCAATAATCCAAATGAAAACTTTTGAACATAATAAATGTAGCATAATGGTGAAAATTCTTTAATAATTGATCATTTGGAAAATTAGTAAGTATCTTTTATATTAAATGTTCTTTCATTCTATATTAAATATCTTTTAATGTTTAGCTGCATTTTTAAAATGACCTTGATGTATCACAATAAAATTTCAAAATAAAAAGGATAAACAAATATTAAAATCGTACAAAGTATAAAAAAAGATCTGTTTCTTTCAGAAGGCTGAAAGTAGGTTTATGACCAAAATATGGAAACCAGGAAGTTGCTTTAAGGTATCAGAAGACATAACTGCACATCTATCAAAGATATTTCTAAATATGAAGGTTAAAAAAAAAAGAAATAGGAGTCAGCAAAACATTTGTTAAGTGTATGTACATATGTGATTGCATGGTATATAAAATGCAGTTCAGACTGATAAATCCATCGTGCCAGAGCACTGATCAAATCCTTCCAGAAGACTGATCTGTAGTTCTGGACTGCTAAAAGATATGAACAGGAAACAGTTAATAAGGTCTGTTAAAGTAATAAGTAGATATTAATGGAGTGATTTAAAAGATTGCATAGGTCTTTCACATATTGAAGTGTATATTGTGTACATCTTGGAGACAGCTAAAGAATGGCTTCATATGAATCAGAGCAGTAAAAGTTGTTTTGTAAATATTCATAACCAATGACATAACTGCTATAGAGTCTGCTTTAATATTCTCTTCTCTGCATGTTTCCTTCTTTTTTTAAATTTTATTGGTAAGTACTATATACACATCATTATCATACTTGACATTGAGAATTTGTACCAGTATATGATAGGATTCAATTCTCATCTTTCCCAATCCCGTCTTCCCACAATCCTCCCACCCTCTTTATATATAAATTTTGCTTCTTTTTTTACCATTAAATTTTTTCTTGCCTTTATTTACTTTCTCCTACTTCCCTTTTCCCTTGTAATACTTTCTACTTCACAATATTTATCATATATTTTAGAACTCATTTACTTCTTGAGTTTTTCATACCAATGAAAAGATGTGCTATTTATTTAACTTATGACTCATATTTTCTTTTTCTTACCCTTGATACTGGGGATCGAACTCAAGAACTCGCACTTATGAAGTAGGCATGACGCCACTGAGCTAAATCTCCAGCCCCTGACTCATATTTTCTTTATTGTTTTTCTGATCCTCTTAAGTGTTACATTTGTCAACCTGATTTAGCAGGGATTAAAATAGGTAAGTAAGTAGAAATGTTTCTAAAATCAAATACATTTAGGAAATAATGGATTAAACAAAATAAAACAGTTTCTTTTCTGCAGGTCTTTCCAGATTCTTTATGCTAATGTTTATTGTTAATTTATAAGATACAAGTCTCTCAAACTCATTTGCTAAAAATACCTATGAGTTGTAAATGAGTTTCAAAATGTATGATACACATTGTGAAATAGAAAGAAAATGTTCAAAAGAAAAAGGGAAAGGGCAGGTAGGGGAAAATAAAGAAGAGAAAAAAACTGATAATAAAAAAATAGGAAATAAAGCTTATGTATATAAGGAGGTAGGAGTTTTAGGGAGGGCAGGGGAATGTGAAAAAATGAGAATTGAGATGTGTTACAGACAGGTACAAGTTCTCAATGTTGAATGTGATCATACTGGATACATTAAAATGTACCAATAAAATCAATTAGAAAAAATAAAAAATAAAAATATCTATTAGTAATAAAAAATGTGAATGAAGACATAAAAATTGCTGATTTATCCTTGATCCATAGGCTATCTGGATCTCTATAAACAATTCAAATTTCACCTAGGAAGGGTGAATCCAAACATTGTGTCCTGTCACCTTAACTGTTGTGTTAGAGTTGGAGCCCCTTTTAGGTCCAACCTATATTGCTATTACTTTTGTATAACTTTTGATTATGGTTATTTGATGTTCAAGATTAAGTTAAAGTGAGACTTGTGTTAACCAAAATTAACGTTTTGTTATATGTCAAAGTTAGAAGGTCTGTGTCTTACTTTTCTTGTTGCTGACACAAAATACCCAACATGCAAAGTTAAAGGTGGAAAGGCTTATTTTGGTTCAAAGTTTTCAGAAGCTTCAGTCCATAGAGAGCTGGCTCTAAGGCAGGGTGGCCTGGCAGAGGGGCACCCACAGTGGAGCCATGAAACCATTCACAGAGGGCAGAAGGCAGCAAAGCAGTGAAGTAGCGAAGAAGCTGCAATCGTACCTTCTGGAATGTGTGACAGACATTGTGAAATAAGAAATATTCAAGGCAATGAGGTGTGGGAACGTATTGAGGGGAAAGAATAAATATGATTGGGAAAGAAGAAGAAAGAACATGTATATGGGGGGGCTGTGGGTGGGTAGGAATATGGGTAAAAATGATAATTAACTCGTGTCATTTACTGGTACAAATTCCACAGTGTTGAGTGTGATTGTGAGCTGTATATAAAATGTACCAATAAATAATTCAATTAAAAAAGAGGAAGCTACAATCAACAACAGAAACTCTTTTACTATCCCATATAATCTATCTAACCTAGCTGCTCTTAGAATGGGTACACTCAACTCAGGGTGGCACACCCTTAATCCTGGCATCACTCTGTAAGAATCACATCCATAACCCTAGAATCATGCATTCACTTCACACCTGTTACCACATGAGGTTTACCTGGGCGTATCCAGATACAAGGCCTAACATTCTGCCTCCAGACTCCCAAAGACTCATGAGCACCCTTTAGACCTAAGGCATTTTGCCCATATTCAAGAGTTGTCATATCATAGCACCATTTGTGCACCCATGCACATAGCAGCTCAGTTTGTGATAGCTCAGTCTTGGAAGCCACCCAAATATTCATCAACAGGAGACTGGGTAAAGAAGATGTGGTGTTTGAAGACAAAAATAAACTAAAACATGAAAACAAATATAAAGTGGCTGAGTACGTCTGGAGTTGCTTCTGCATCCTCTAGCCTATACATTCATACTGAGATCTGTTCCTCTGCCAGTACCATGTGGTTTTTATCACCATAGCTGTGTAGTATAAATTCAGTGGTTGTGATACCCCCTGCTTTGCCTTCATTGCCTGGAACTGCCTGTGCTATTCTAGAACCTTCTGGTCTCAAATGAATTTTAGGATTATTTTATTTAATTCTATGAGATACACTGTGGGGATTTTGAATGAGATCACATTGAATCTGTATAACAATTTTGGAAGTATGGCCATTTTCACTATCATCATTCTTTCTAATATCTTCTTCAGTTTCCTTTTTCAAAGAACTGTACTTTTCAATGTAGAGGCCTTTTACTTCTTTAGATTGATTCCTATATATTTCTCACTCTCTCTCTCTCTCTCTCCCCCCCTCTATTTTGAATGCTACTGTGAGAGGGATCGTTTCTCTGATTTCCCTCTCTGTGAGTCTTTTATTTGTATATAGGACAGCTGTTAATTTTTGAGTATTGAGCTTGTATCCAGCTGTGACATTGAATTTGGTTATCAAATTTAAAGGTCTTTTGATAGAATGCTTGGGCTTTTCTGTGTAAAGTATCATGTCATCATGCAAATAATGATAGTTTAAATTCTTTCTTTCCTATTCTTATTCCTTTTATTTATTTTTCTTGTCTTCTCATAGGTGTCCACCATGTCATTTCTGCCTTGGCACAAATTGATCATGGACTGAATCCTTTGAAAATATAAGCCAAATAAATCTAGGTTACCTGGATCTTAATTACAGAGAAAAGTGTAACATGTATCAAAAACAAAAACATCTATGACTTGCAAAGCCATCACTTCTATATAGATAAGCAGGAGACAGATGAATAGATAAGTGATAATAATAACAGCTCAGTAGCAATAAGTAGATTGTAGTGGTAATAAACATATGTATTAATGAGAGTTCAGGGGCTAACCACCATTTTTGATAAAAGAAAATGGAGCTTCTTGAAGAAATATTTGATTATGTGGCAGCCCTAGGGAGGTAACAGTGGAGTCCAAGAATTTGGAAAGTGATAGAAATTAATGAAGTCTTCAGAAAAATAATGAGAACACAGCAAAGTGACAGAAGAGCCACTTCAATTTCTAATTGGCCAGCATGAGTTTGATCTTGATGAGCGAAAATGATAGCAAGTACTTATGACAACTTGTACCATAGCATAAACCCTCGAGTCTATTCTCAAAGGTCAATTAATGTATATCATAGGAGGAAATATTTACTCCACAGTAGAATTCAAATTAATTAATGTAGATGAGTTAAAGATGTATAAAACCAATACTTAGCAAATTCTCCAAAAATAATTTTGCAAGGAAAAATTATGAATGAATAATAAAAATTATAGGCAAAAGAATGAGTAAAAATGGAGTATTTATGATTTGGAGGATGCAGTTCAGTGGTGAAGCATTCGCCCAACATATGTGAGACTCTAGGCTCACTCTCTAGTAACCCAAGGAAAACAAACAGGAAACAAAGCAAAGAAAGAAGTACATTTGTCCATATGATAATTAGTATGAGGAAGGAGAAATTAACGTAATAATATAAATGTAATTGCAAGTGTAAATGTAAACATAGTCACTTTAAAGTGACTTTAAAGTGGAGAGAAGTAGTAGTCATCATCTTAGCTAAGAGAGCACAACTACCATTACCAGAAAGCACCAACCCTGAACTTTCACGTCTTCAGTACCATGGACTTCAAAGGATATTTTAAAATACTGAAAATTATTTCAAGATAAAAATTTTGAAAGTAGTTATTACAAGAGAAAAGAATCAAAACAAGTCACTGTTCCTTTCTACTAAGATAGGCTACACCACTCCATGTTCATGCCGAAGACCCAAATCAATAAGACATTGCCAAAAGTCCACAACTTCATAGACAAATCAAATGGTCATCACTTCCACTGAGGGAGGAAATGGACATCACCATTTTACAAAACATCATGGCAGGCAGTATCTGTTAAAATTTCCTGCATGCCAGTCTCATGTTCCAGGACATCCTCTCCTTGTTTGCTCTGTCTCTGTTCCTTATAACCTCACACACAACACAGTCTGAATGCTGCCCAACAGTTTTGTGCTATTTACCCTTGGAACATAATTTTGTAGTGAAGCTGTGATCCTAACTGTACAAACAGCAGTGCATGAATATGCTAAACTTCTTGCTGAACAAGTAACACACATACTATCTGCTACAGTCACAGGAATTTCAAGTATAGGACAATCTCTGTGACTTTTGACTTTGGAAAACTTGGAATGGGGTAGAGAGTGGAAAAAAGAGGATAGCATTTGGGATATGAACGTGGTTTTCTCTTTCTCTGGTGTGGCAACTTTGTAAAATTTATCAGGTTGTCCTTACACTGTGGGCACACCCCCACACACAGAGGATGTATGTAGTTACCGGTATATGCATCTATGCTTTCCAGACGTTACCTTCTTTTTAAGTTATTTCTCCTCTCATTCAGCCTTTTATTTTCTCTCATTGTTCTTTCAAGCTTCTGTGGTGTAGTTTTCAAATGTGTCAGAACTAAATTGTTCAGTTAATTATCAACAATGATCATTTACATTCAGAAGTTGGCATTTCATTTACACATCCTGAATGTTAAAACTCCTCTCAATTACTTTCCTTCCTTTTCCAGAATTCCACTTGAATGAACATTTTCTTTCGTCAGGCAATCTGTTAAGCAGGAAACAAGCGACATTAAATAACACAAAATATATGATCTCACAATGGAAAGTAGTAGAACACTTTAAAAAGACATAGAGAACTAGAAGCAGCTATAATGTCATTGTTTCAGAAGCTCTTTCCTCCCTGTTTCCTTGTTATCCTCCATCAACACAATAGTGTTTGCGTAAGTGTCAAATTTCACAGAAAATTTGGCCTTCATGTAAATCTCATATCCATGGGAGCGGGCAGTGTGTATTCTGTTGTTTAACGTGATGTTCCCTGGGTGATATGACAGGACACCTTTATATTTTCATGACCTCTGCTCTCTTCCTCATATCTATACAGCTTCCTACTTGAAGGTCTCAGCCCTACATAGTTCTCCTCCGGGGAAAACAATTCCCATGGCAACAAATGAATTACTCCCCATCCCCTGTGGGAAGCCTCTCTCTGCTTATATAGAGCAAGCCTTGTCTGCTTTGCTTTTTTTCTTACTGCACACAGCACTTGTTACTGCATAAATTCTAATCTAATTATTTTATTTGCCTTCTGAACGGTGGAGTTTTACTAAATCAGAACTCTTCTTATTTTCCTTGACCATACTATGCTTCATTCTTTGAACAGTATGGAGTAAATTCTCAATAAAAATGAACTAATGAAAATATTAGTTAAATGCTGATTTCTCTGTGAAAACCTTGTTAATTATATGCGAATGTGAAATATTATATTATTGCAATGAGAACCTAAAGTCAAAATTTGATGGCATTAAAGTGGAGATTAAAGATAAATGATAATTATATATATTTTCAATTCTAACACTCAAAAGGTGCATCTAATCTTCAATTAGTAAAGGTCTTGTGGTAAAAGGTGGCCTTAAGAAGCAGGATGGTATGTAAATCAGGTCAATATCTGCTTCAAATAGAATTAAGGTAAAATAAAATCTTAACATGTTTCCTTTACATAAAATAAGTAAAGGGAATATTCTCATTTCTGAATATCACTTCATCTTGGAATTCATATCAAATCATTAGCTCATAAATACTTGTGGATTCCCATGCAGAGAGATATCAATGGATGATGAATCATCTTTGGTTTATAGCACAGTAAATTTGAAGAGAAATTACAAAGACGAGGTGAAGGTTACACAAAATATTATGGCCAAAACTGGAATGGGATCCAGATGGCCTAACTTCTCTTCTCCAAAAGATCACCTGACCCATTGCACACTTCCTTTCCCTGTGACAGATTTATCTGTCATTATTTTATCATTGCTTATGTATTTGTAAGCATGCTTATCCAATCCAATAGAATCAGGCATTTCTTTAGATTTAATAATAAACCATTTCAAATGGAATTGGTGGTTCTTATTTCTCTCCACAAGTAAGCATAGAAAATTCATAAGTGCCTTTCAATTTATTCATCAAAGGAATGTTTGGTAAAGAAATCACACATTGAACTTGAAATTCCAGCTGCTTTTGTTCATGTTTCAAACTGATGAAGCATGTGTGATATATTTGATGTTAGGAGGAAAGCAATGATCTTCTAAAGGTCACACGAGCACTATTGGAATTCCATCCTTCATGATTTCTAAGCTCTAAATATTTTATTTCGTGGTCAAACAACAAAATGAAATCTTAATTCTAATCAAATTAGACAAGTACCAGATAAGTCCCAATTGAAGGACAGTCTACAAAACATCTTACCTTATTCTTCAAAACCTTAACTGTCAATGTCATAGAAAATAAAGTCAAAGAAACTGTTACTGTTTAGGTGGCCAAATACCAAAAGATAAATGGATCAAATATGGTGCCTTGAAATGGGTCCTGGAAAAGAAAAGATGTATTGCTTTCAACAAACTCCAAACAGAAACCTAAAAATAATTGAGTGAAATATGAATTTAAAATAGTAATAATAAGTCAATGTTGGTGTATCAGTTGTGAGAAATGTAGATTAAAATGGAAATGGAATATGGATATGTAGCCCAATAGTAGAGTTATAGCCTAGTATGGATGATCTCCAACTAGGAACGAGGCAAGGAAGGAAGGAAGGAAGGAAGGAAGGAAGGAAGGAAGGAAGGAAGGAAGGAAGGAAGGAAGGAAGGAGTGAAGAGAGAGGCAAAGGTAAGAGAAAAGAGATAGGAGAGGAGAAGAGATAGGAAGAGAGAGGAGGGGAGGGGTGGAGAGGGGAGCGGAGGAGGGAGGAAGTGAAAAAGAAAGAAAAGGAAGAAAAGAAGGGAGGAAGGAAGAAAGTATGTTAGAGTATGCAAAAATCTTGGTACTACTCATAATATTTTGTGAACTAAAACTTCACCAAAAATTGTACAGTAAGCATAAAATTGTAGGCTTAGTGATATGGTCAATGATCTTCAGGAATATATAATTCCTAAATATTACCTAAGTGATTCTTTTTTAAGAACACAATTATGATCGCCTCTTGGCCTTTTGGCTATGATCAAGTGTAGAACACAATTATGTAGCTGCTGCAAGACCCCTTTCCTCAAAGTTTAATAATCAGTTTCAGTAACATTATGAAACTTGTGTAAGATCAGAGAGATCAGGCAGTAGAAGCAGGATTTAAACTTGTCTAACTTGAATACAGGGCCTACGTCTTTAAACCTTGGACTATACTGTGTAAAACTTCTATCCAATCTAATTCTTTAGTTTTCATTTTTCTTTTCTGAGAATACTTCTACTGGAGTAAAAGACATTTGATTTCATTCATTTTATATTTAAGAAACTTTGTCTTTAGTTGTTATAACCATGTTATAATTTTGCTGTAAACAGGAAATTACTAACAATGAATTTGATATCTGACAGCATTGAAACATTCAGCAAGATTTGAAAAGAACAGCTTGTAATGCAGCTGCTTGGGAGTCGAAGGTAAAATACACTGGAGTGCCCTAAGGTCCTTCCCATCAGCTTGTCTTTAAGAGAAAATGCACCACAGAAAATAGATGGAAAGAAAAATACTCTGGGATCAAAAAAATCCATAATTAAGATCTCTTACTATCTTAATAAATTACAGAGCAAAATAAAAGGATACTAGGAAACAAGGAGATTCTGAAGGGGGAGGGACTCGAGATCGAAGATGGAATAGGGAAGGGAAGAGAATGAAGAAAAGAAGAATGAAGATGTGTCATGTACATGTACTGACTGCTCATGATGCAGGCATCATTACACATGGCAAACATGCACTCAATAAATAAATACGTACAGAAAGCCAAAACAAGGACAGCTGAGAGAGTGAGAGAGAGAGAGACAGAGAGACAGAGAGACAGAGAGAGAGAGAGAGAGAGAGAGAGCATGTTTGTATAACAAGATCTCCACATCTTACAATAGCAGGACTCCGGTGAACAGGGCAACAGCGCTGATAAATCACCAAAGCAAAGCTTCCTTCAACTTGTATTCATTTGCCCCCTCCCTCCAGTTACAAATGAACTGAGAATTGCATAACATAGAAGGTAAAAATTATCGTTAAATGTCAAATATATTCTAAAAGAGAAAGTTCTTCCAGGCAGCTAAAGAACGCAAGTAATTTATGATTGAGTTATTGTATTTTAAATTAAAGATCTTTCAGAATTAATGAAGGAAAGCACTTACGTTCTCTATGAGAAATCTGGAACACAGCATCAGAAAGTAACACTTATGCTGTCACTTAAGGGCAAAGAATAATTTTTAATAAAAATGTTAAGAAGTGTGGAAGTTAATTTGTTCCTCTGGAAACAATGCCAGAAATTTTTATATAAACAAAGTCATCCTTACTAAGTTTAGTTTGACATTTGATTTTTTTTCCCCCAAAACAAAGCCATGTCATTGCAAAATTGAGTGTGTGTGCACATGCATAATGATAATTCTGGGACTTTTAAATTTCCTTTGACACCTGCAGTTTTCATATCAAATCATAGTCTATGAGGGTAACAAACCCTAATATCACAGATGATAAGATTTCTTTATTTTGCAATATACTGTTTTCACTTATCTTGGAGATTAAGACTTTATTCTTGGCATTGTTTGATTCTTATATGATTCAAATTGTTTATGAATTAGTCTGTATTCTGAGAATGTTATAGCTTTGTAATCAATAAATAAATTCACTAAACATGGTATCACAATATGGCTTATTCTTGATGTCCAGATATTTATTAGCTTTACCTTTGAAACAAAATTTGCATTAGGTCACACTTTTTATCCTGACTGAAGAGATTCTAACATTACTACTCCCAATTCAGGGTGTCTGAATCTCCAGGAAATACCTAATGTTTAGTAATGAACACTATCAATATAGGGCATACAGCAAAATTAAAATATGCCTGTAAACCCACGCTGGATCGATTTGATTAATGATTTCCATGTGGTTCTATGTGTTTTTACAATGTAATCCATAAGTACAAATGCCCCCTTTGTGGCGTCCCCATGCACCTGAGGGGTTTTATGTATGATACAATTTGCTTCTGTCATTCGAATAAGATTAAAATTTCATGATGTAATATTAAGTGATTTGGAAAAAGATCTTTTTCAAGAGATGTTCTTTTCATATTGTTATCTTTATTGTCCTGTCTTATACTTGCTCCTA
>PVIC010019057.1:0-30966 GCA_004025085.1 Thryonomys swinderianus
TTTTTTTTTTTTTTTTTTTGAGAAAGGGTCTTGCTTTGGGCTGGCCCTGAGCTCACTGTGTAGCCCAGGCAAGCTTTGAACTCAGCAATTCTCCTGCCTCTGCCTCTCGAGTGGTGGGATTACAGGTGTGAGCCATGCCCAGCATTGTATGCGGTACTGATTGCTGATGGGTGTGAGTCAGTACGTCCAGTATTGTATTGAGTCAGTACACCCGATATTACCGGAGATCAAACCAGGAACCTTATGCTTGCTAGGCAGGTGCCAGAACTACTGAGCCAAATCTCCGGCCTTGCTTTAAAATTCTTGTTTGCTAGTTCCAGTATCTGGGTTATACTGGAGCCAGTCTCCACTGTTCATCTTTTTTCTTAAAAGTTCTACAGAGTATTAATTTTTTGTTTGCTTTATTTATATAGGCAATTAACTTGCTTGTACACACATTGCCAACTATTTCTTAAGTACAGCTGAAATCTCCATTGAGCTGTTTGCACTCAGACTATACTTTTACAGTTCAGACTTAAGGAAGAATTTATAGTAAATTTTGAAACTCCCCACACTGAACATGTTTTTTTCTAAGATTCCTGCCTTCTGAGTTTTGTCTTTTGAGACAGTGGTCTCACTATGGCTTTGAACCCCTGGGATGAAGTGGTTCTCTTGCCTCAGCCTCCAGAGTAGATGAGACTCCAGACTTGCAGCACTATGCCTGGCTCCCTTCTTATTTTATTAAGACTATGGCTGCCCTGAACTCTGCCCATAGAAACTGCAGTCTTCCTAAAAGTTTTAGCTGTTTCATGCTGTTAGACTTGGGCCTTCCCTTAGGCTAGAAGTCACAATAAAAGGAACATGCCTTGTGTCTTTCTTTCCTTCAAAGTGTGAACTACTCTACAGATTATGCCTGTCTTTGTTCACCATCTACTGGCCTCAGGTAGTGGTTTTAGTATTTCATACAGAGGAGTTTATATTTGTTATCTGCAGGACAGTTAGTATGGTAGGAGCTTACCCCAAGCCATCCTGGAATCTGAACTTTTCAGCTTGGTTTTTGTATTAATTTCAGCCATGCAGAATCCCCATAACTAGTGATTAAAGACCCAGAAGTTCCATCTCTAGTGGAACTCTGAGCTCATCTCTCTCACAAGTGGTTGTTTGTCTCTCTTTGGTCCGTTATGTCATGTTTCTGTTCCGTGTCTGCAGATCATGGAGGGAGGACTTTTTCTGCATCTTCGTGTGATGATCTCAGTTTGCAGTGTCTACAAGGACAGGTTTGCGCCCCCCTCCTCACGAGGCTAAATTACAAATTCACCAAAGACTTGGGACATAAAGAGCTATTAATAGTTTGGTGCATTTCCTCTGTATTTCTTTAATATTGCCGTGATTTGGATCATGTTGTACTTATAGTAATGCATTGTGTCTTTTCATGTAAAAAGGTGAGAATTCCTCCATCTTTTGTGAAGAATTCTTAAACATAAACTTTATTTTCTCCATATTTTATTATTGTATCATTTAATTCCTCCCTTGGTTTTATTTTTTTATTTTTGAGACAGGGTCTCGCTTTGTAGTTCAGGCTGGCCCTGAGCTCACTATGTAGCCCAGGCAAGCCTTGAACTCAGCAATCTTCCTGTCTCTGCCTCCCAAATGCTCGGATTACAGGCGTGAGCCACCACGCCCAGCACTGTGGTATGTGGTATTGATTGCTGGTGGGCGTGGGTCACCACACCCAGTGTTGTACGTGGTTACCGGGAATTGAACTCAGGACCCTGTACTTGCAAAGCAGGCGCTGGAACCACTGAGCTAAATCTCCAGTCCCTCCCTTGGTTTTAGAATTAAATATGTTTCTCATTTTTCTAGTTTTATAGAGTGGAAAACAACCCTGAACTGACCTTAGTTGCCATAGCCCTTCCTGAGGTAAAGATGATCTTCCTGGGGCAGGTTTCTAAGAAGTCCTTTGAGGTGACTGGGTCACAGCAAATGAAAAGGTAGAGTCTGGGTGTATGTTACCATGGGGGTTATGAGGTCCATTTGGTACCAGGAACTCCTGTGAACTTTCTTTTGGATTCTTTCTACCTCATTCACTCTGTCCCTTTGCTAATGAATGGGAACTGGGATTTCTGCACAAGAGCTCCTGGTAGGAGGATTCTGGAATCCTCCTAGGAGGAAACAGACATGTCCATTCACTGTTGACTTTCCAAATACCTCCACCTACAGCCTGACTCCAACCCTGCCCCTTAACATATTTGTTTGCTATTGGACATTTTTGTTTCCTTCATGCTCTTCTAATTATGACTAACTCCTAAGATCTAGGCAAACACTCCAGGCATCATAAGGAGCCTGCTGGCTGACTTGGCAGCCTGTGTCCACTGTGGTATTTTCTTCATCCTTCAGATTCTATTCTCTTTACCAGAGGCCTTGCTATGGCAACCTCCTGCTCTGGGCAATAAGTACAAGTAGCAAAGTTTTAAAAAATTCTTTTAAAACTTTTAAAAAATTCTTTGGAGGAAGTTAAAGTTGGCCTATTGAACAAAATAAATAAGCTTTTATGGTCAACAAGGGCTAAGGCAGCAGCTTTGATAAGAGGCAAAGCCTAGACTAGTCAAAAACCTGAAACCTTGGTGAGCAGATCACGTTCATTTGAGGAGGAAATGAAGGTCAAACCTCTCAATGCTGACAGAGATGAATTTGAATCCCAGACACCATTAGATAAATGTTAACGGTGAAAGCATGGAAGGAATCCAGCCTAGGAAAGTGTGGGTGGTTTTTGAGTAATACCACTTGAGAGGACAGGTATTTCTCTTATATACAGCACACTTTGGGGGTCCTGGAGCTTTTGTGGGTGGCATCACACCACAGTTCTCTTTAGGCTGGAAGCCGTTGAGAGTGTGGTTTCACAGAGTGCACTGAAAGCCGTGTAGAAGCTCAGTCTGGTCAGGAGGGACCAGGTGGCTCAGAATTTTACCCCAGAATTCTCATCATCTGTCTGTGTACCATTTAGAATGCATATTGTAAATGCTTTTGGTCAATAGTTGAAGCCAGAGAATTAAAAATAGAAATTTTATGTAGATTGTATTAAATATTCTACTTCTTGACCTCATAGGCAAAAATTTTTAAAGTACATTTACATGACTTTCTTCCTTCTTTTGTGCATTCATTTGTTCCTTTGTCTCTCTTTTAAAATATATATACATATTTATTTTGCCCATTTAGTGGAATTCTTTCTGCCATAGTGAGGAGACAGTGAGGTGGCATGCTTCTCTCATTAGCCATGTAGTCTTGGGATTGGTGTCTTAGTTTGCTTCAACTAGTAACATTTCTGGATTGTAGCGCTTCTGGTGCTGAGCCTAGGATACCCCCTAGACAGACCCAGAAGTCATCACCCTATCATAGGCTAGATGTGTGATTTTTTAATTAAAAAAATTTTTTTCAGACCCAGAAGTCATCACCCTATCATAGGCTAGATGTGTGATTTTTTAATTTAAAATTTTTTTTTGAGACAAGGTCTCACTTTGTAGTTCAGGCTGACCTTGAGCTCATTATGTAGCCCAGGCAAGCCTCAAATTTAGCAATCCTCCTGCCTCTGCCTCCCGAGTGCTGGGATTACAGGCATGAGTCACCATTCCTAGTATTGTGGTATGTGGTACTGATTGCTGGTGGGTGTGAGTCACCATACCAGATATTGTTGTATATGGTTACCAGGTATCAGACTCAGGACCTTGTGCTTGCTAGTCAGGCGCCGGAACCATTGAGCTAAATCTCTGGCCCTACATACATTTTTTTTTTTTTTTTTGCTTTTTGAGACAGGATCTCGCTTTGTAGTTCAGGCTGGCCCTGAGCTCACTGTGGTGCCCAGGCAAGCCGCCGCGAGCTCAGCAATCCTCATGTCTCTGCCTCCCGAGTGCTGGGATTACAGGCGCGAGCCATCACGTCTGGTATTGTGGTATGCGGTGTTGATTGTTGGTGGGCGCGTCTCCACGCCCAGCATTATATGTGGTTACCGGGGATCGAACTCAGGTCCTTGCGCTTGCGAGGCAGGCACCGGAACCACTGAGCTAACCCTCCGGCCCCCCTACATACATTTTTATAAGTAAGGAAAATATTGAATAGAATCTTATAAGATATATTATAGTATACTATATCTCTATAGTATTTTTCAAAAGTAGCAATCTAAAATTTGTTTTTGGAATATATTTCATTTCAAGGCACTTTTCAATATATTCTTTAGAGTCAACGTTAGAAAAATTTTTTTAATTGAATTCTTTACTAGTACAATTTATATACTTTTCACAATCACATATAACATTGGGGAATTTGTACCAATATATGACACAAGTTAATTCTCATTTTTACCCATATCCCTACCCACCCACACCTCCCCACCCCCTATATACATGCTCTTTTATTTTCTTTCAGAATTATTTTTATTCCTTCCCCTCATTACATTCCCACACCAAATTTCCTTTGGAAATTTCCCATTCTACAAAAACTGTCATACTTTCTAGAGCTCATTTGCATCTACAGGTGCTCATATCAAAGAGAAGAACCGGTATTTGCCTATCTGTGATCTATTTATTTCACTTATTAATGTGTGCTCCAGGTGTATCCATTTGCACATAAATGAATCAATCTTGTCATTCTTTATGGCAGAATAATACTCCATTTTATAAAAAAACTACATCTTCTTTATCCACTCTCCAGTTGATGGGCATTTGGGTTTTTCCAAGATTGAGCTATCACAAATTGAGCTGCTATGAACAAGGGTGTACATCTGTCTTTCCAATATGATTTTTAAAATTCTTTTGGGTTTATTCCTAGCAGGGGGATAGCAGGGTCAAATGGGACCCCTAGTCCTAGTTTTCTGAGAAATCTCCACACGGATCTCCACAATGGTTGCACAAGTCTGCAATCCCACTAACAGTGGAGAAGGGTTCCTTTCTCCCCACAGCCACGCCAGCATTTATTGTTGGTTGATTTTGTAATAGCGGCCATTCTTTGTGGAGTGAGATGAAATCTCAGTGTTGTACCATTAGAAAAATTTTAATAATTTTAATGTCTATATGTTAGTTTACTTATATACCAAAACTATTAGAAGTCTCAGATTTTAACTTGATTCAGTTACATTGACTCAGTTACATTCTTTTAGACAACAGGCATACACTTTTGGACATAAATATGTATGATTATTTCCTTGGAAGACTTATGAAGAAAGAGAATTGCTAGGTTAAAGGACAAATATTTTTAGCTTTCTTTCATATTGCATATAATATTTTTAAATCTAAGTTAAGAAAAAGATAAAATATAGTGGTTTTTTGTGGAAGAGACTTATATATTCCTTGGGCCTATCTCCCCCTTTATGTTTCTCTAAGGAAGAAGTCTATGACTTCTTTTAGCAAACCTCTGTATCCAGGGTGCTAAGAGATTTCATTTTATTTGGTCATTTAGGTAATTGCCTTTAGTATTGAGTATTGTGGTGACAGGCATATTAGAACCATCACTGCAATGATGTCTGTTTTAATAGCTGAATTAATTATCGTAGCTCCTGGATAGAGTTTGAATGAACATAAAACATTTCATTGACATTTTTTTTTTGCAGTACCGGGGATCAAAGTAAAGACCTTGTGTGTGCAAGGTAGGCATGGTACCACTTGAACTACATCTCTGGCCCTTTCATCGACATTTTGTACACAACATAGTGTCTTACATTTCATATTAAGACACAAGGAAACTTTCTGTTTATCCTTAATTCTTAATACCTTCCATAATCCCTTCACATTTCTGATATTGTGAAAGGAATAATTGTTTTCTTTTTTAACTGTTAATTGGGGTTTGGGGATTTAGCTCAGTGGCACTGTGCCTACCTGGCAAGTTGCAAGGTCCTGAGTTTGACTGCCAGCACCAAAGATAACAAAAAACTCCCTGTGAACTGGGAGATGTGAAAAACCAGGCTGGATTTAACTGGGAGGACTAAAATAGTTCATATTTTCATATGGAAATGTTTAGAAGATCAAAGAAATGATAGTTCTTGATGAGAATGCTGAGCTCTAACTGAGCTTGGGTGTGTATGTGTGTGTGTGTGTGTGTGTGTGTGTGTGTGTTTGACTCTGTGTAGGTAGGGCTTGAATCCTAATGAGTGTTTAGAAGATTTGGGCCTCAGGCTGGTCATGGGTTGGAGGTCAGTGGAGGTGAGATCAGGGTTTCTGGAGGATTAGAGATAAAGAATGTAAGGTACTAAGCACAGTACTATGAGAATTCAATAAAGAAAAAATAATGAAAATGTGTTAATGAAGCATCATAACTGATCCTGCAAAGCCACACAATTGGTTGACAATAAAGTCAGGACCAGAAATGCAGTGGATTCCAAGCCCATGACCTTCCTTAGTAGGTTGTAGCAATTCTGATACACCAAGCATTTTAGAAAAGCTGGTCACTGTAGTGGTTGATCCCACAGAATATCATGTGGAGGCAGGAGAAGGCTGGACACTATCCAAGAAAAAGGTGAAAGTATTGGGCATCCCATGAAAAGATTCTTTAATTCCTTTTCTTCTTGACTTTAAGGTAAAATACTCTGTGGCCAGCTACTGGAAACTCCTGGGGATTTTTATGACTAACGATGATTTATATTGTGAGCATATACTTATGACTTGATTCATTTCTTTCTATCTTTGCAAAGAAATGTCCTTAAATTTAAAGAAATCTAAATTTGAATGTTTGAACATAATTCTCTCTCTTTTCTTTTCCCTCTCTCTGTGTCTCTGTCTCTCTTCTTGTCTCTCTTATTCCTCTCTTCTTTCTTTCTGCTGGAGATTGAACCTAGGACACCGCACATGCTTGGCATGTGCTTTACACTGAACACCCTAGTTGGAGGATAATTTTAAACATTCAGTTTTGTAATCTTACTTGCTTAAAAGTGAACATAATATTTTTCTTGGTATTATTGTTTTAATAATTAGTTATCTTTGAAATTCAGGGGAATATGTTAAATCTTCCTTTCTGTACTATATACTCTTTGATAATTGGTTAGAGAAGCTTGGAAGTTATACCTCTGAAGTTTTCTTGTAATCCCATTTCAACCAAGGAAAGAAAAACACGAAATAAAATGAGTTTGCTTGATTTCTAAGGACTCTGAATAATTTGAATGGTCTTTGTGGTGTGTAACAAGTAGACTGGGGGACCCAGACTTAGTCAAGCTAGATGCCTGTGCTTGGAGTATAAGAGGTTAAGAATGACACATGGCTGAAATTGTCCAATGAATTTTATGAGGATCTTTTCTCCTGTACATATTAGAAAAGAGATGCTTCCTTTTGGCTAGTTTCCCTTGATGATATGACTTTATGCCTGGAAATACGAGCAGCTATCGCTGGTATCCTGTGAGTCAGTTTTTCCAAAAAGTAAACCCACAGAGAGGAAGGCATAGGTGAGAAATGGGCAGAGAAAGATACAGTTTTTTTTTTTTTTTGAGACAGGGTCTCGCTTTGTAGTTCAGGCTGGCCCTGAGCTCACTATGTAGCCCAGGCAAGCCTTGAACTCAGCAATCCTCCTGCCTCTGCCTCCTGAGTGCTGGGATTACAGACGTGAGCCACCACACCCGGCATTGTATGTGGTTACCAGATCGAACACAGGGCCTTGCACTTGCAACGCAGGCGCTGGAACCACTGAGATACATCTCTGCCCCAGAAGATATAGTTTTGATCATATTCTTTGATCAGCTATGCCTGAAGATATCCCAGTTATGTAAGTCAATACTCTTGTTTGTCTTAAAAGTTGTGCAAGACGTATATCCATTACTTAAGTATGTCTTTTACTTGCATTACTCCGTTATTCTTATTATCTCCATTTTATAGATAGGGAAAACAAGACTCAGAAAGGATAAGTGCTTTACTTTAAGTGAACATCTAAGAAATGGTGTGGTCTGGAATTGAACTTGGGGTGTTGTACCTTAGCAGCTCAGGCTGTTTCTGTAGCTTGATATGGACTTCATGAGTATAGCTTTTTGAGTCAGTCAATCCAATACTTGGTAGTACTGAGAGGGTTCTCCTGTTTGAGGAGAAGAGGACAGGCCAATGACTTTGAACACTTCGGACTGGTATGCTCAAATCAGACAGGTTAAACTAGTCCTTTGGCCTAAGCTCTATACCTGATTGCTCTGGGAACCCCGTTTTATTAAGTCTTCTCTACTTGCAGAAACCATTAACAGGGGAGACCTAGACCTAGATTCCCACAAGGTAGGGAGGCTGGTGCTGAGCAGATACAGTTCTGCAGGCAGAATGTCGTGGGAAGATGCATTAGGCCTTCAGGTGCTAAGACTTCCTGTCTACACTTTTCAAAGGTTATATAAAAAGAACAGAAACCATTAAAATGAAAGAAAGTAGTGTTTTTAATACTTAATTACCAAAACAAACAGATCAATATTCAGTGCATACACAATAAGACAGAGCAACAACAATGTATTACAACTATATTAACTATATGGAAATATTGAACAATGAATATTGATAGAGCATATGCTAATAAGAAAGTCAACTGAGTCTCACTGCTTTGGCCCTGGCCAGGGAATCTTAGACTGTTGAGGAAAACTCACTGTGCCCAAGGTCTTTGACTCAAAGGGATGCCTTTAGCTCAGATCCTGAGAACTCTCAACAATCTGTGCTCTAGATTGCGCATCACTCTTTTTTAACCCCTCAAATTTGTTTATCTGTTTATTATTTATCCCACCACAGGTAACAGATTCCTGAGTGCCAGGTCCAAACTGGCATCAGTTGACTGCCGGGGGAGGTCTTTGGTGAACACACTCAGTGAGCCATGATCTGTTGTTTCTTCAGGCAGTTTGTTCAGCCTGAAGACCCTTTGAGCACCCACCAAGCCCCTTGGGAGGCTGCTTTCATTTACATTATTGAGGTAAGGGCTTCTTCTCTTGAAGGATAACCCCAAAGCCAGTCTCATAGCACTGCTGCTGCTCTCTGAGACTGCCCTCACCTCCATCTCCTAGGCAGCCCATTCTGGCCTTGGTGGTGGGATTGGATTCTTGTGACCTGGAAGAACATGAGGTTTCCTCTAAAAAGGGCAATGAAACAAACTCAGGGAAGGCATGAGCCTGCAAAGAAATTTCAGTTTGGCTTGTACATCCACTGTTCCAAGCACTGCAGGTGAATGTGGTGAAGGAAACAGCTGTCAATAGTAATTAAACTAAGCATGGTATCAAGTAAGGGCTACTGTCAAGGGGCAGGGCCTGTGGCAGGTAAGTGTGAACACATAACACTAAATTTAGGCTTAGCAAAAGAACTTATTTTAACCCACATTCCTAGGACTTACTGAATTCCACTGTTTGTTTTGTTTTTACATTATTACATGTAGTTAGAATAGTGAAGACTTGAGAGGGAAATAACTGGGATCAGTGAGCTTTGCATGGGATGTGTACTTAAGCATAACTTTACACAGTATAAAACAGACAATATTAAAACGATATTTTTTTCATTTTCTTCTACCTATAATAAAGACAGACTAATTTACTGACGTAGTGTATCATTTTATTAATACACTACTTATTCTAACTATACTTAGGACTTAGATTATAAAAAAGAATCCTCTTTTCATTCCACGAGGACCACTTCTGACTTGTCACAGAAAGACCTCCAGTGGAGAGCCCAGGAAACCCCTGGGACATTCTTGCTGGAATTTAACAGATACCAACAGAAGCAGAAAGGTTTGGTTGCCTGAGACTGAAAAAACTTTGGTCCAGTAACTTTTAAGACCATGGTGTAAAAAAAAACTCAGATAATAGTCTGGAGAGATTCAAAAATTTTTCCTCTACCATTTCTTCTCCACTTAATTTTTTTGTTTGTTTGTTTGCAGTACTGGGGAATCAAACTTAGGACCTTGCACTTGCCATGTGGGTGCAGCACCACTGAGCTACATCCCTGGCTCCTCTAATTAGTGTTTATTAATAGTCAAGTAAAGATGAAGATAGTGAAAAAAATCAAATAACAGAAAATAATGTCTTTTGGTATACTTACTTTCTTTCCTTTCAAAATGTTCCTTTGGTATCAGGTGAGACATAGATCATCAATACATTTATTATATAGAAGGAGAAGGAAGAATATATTTAAGTTATCAAAGTATCAGAAAGTCAAACTACATTAGACTGTAGATTTAAAAAGTTTCTTTAAAAATGATATAGGTGGTTATAAAATACAAGTTATATAACTTCTAATTTATAAATGCTAACTCAGTTATTTGGAGACAGAGACACATATGTGGCCAAGACTATCTGGTCTCGCTACAGATGAAATCCAAGGCTTTACTAACTTCCAACTGTGAATGAAAAGCAGTAGTCAAGGTAGAATCTCCTTATTTTGGGGTGACTTCTCTTTGAGGGAGAGTTTTTATTTTGCCCACACCCAGGGCTCTTGGAGCATTACACATAGTCATACTTGGAAGGGTGAGATTGCGCCTCATCTTCTGGGGGGGCACCCCCATCATATATCTTCTTGGTCTTGGTGGTCGATCCAAAGCCAGTGCTGGCTTTGAAGCCTCCAGGCCTGTAGGCAACATTGTGGCCTGAGGCATGATAAGACACGGCTTTGTAGCTGAGAAAAAGGAAATATCCCATGAACAGATGTCTTTAGTAGGAGAACCAACTTTCCCATTTATTTTGGGTGATCTCAATTTTAACATGAAAAGTTCAGTGTCCTTGGAAACCCATTAGTCCTAGGCAGACCAAAGTGTTTGCTCATTCTATTCTTCAAGAGAGTAGATTTCTGCCTCTGCATAAAGCAGAATTTCTTGCTCTTATATTAGGGTTTAACTGAGCTGGTAGTGACTAGTTAATTCTCTCTGTTAATCAACTGAAACTAAGAGGAACTAGGAATAATGTCCCAGAGCACATTGTTTTGCTGAAGAAATATAGCATTTATGAGCTGGAAGGTACCTATGTGTAATTCATTTTTGTTAATTTGTCATTTTATTGATAAAGTAATAGTGGTTGGTTATGATTTGAAAAACGTACTTTCCAAATGAAACTTAACTCCACTGAAACTTAACCTTCATTGGAAAGGTATTGAGTCATGAGAAATTAGTGCTTTAGAAAAGGGCTTGAGGTTGAAGAGAGCTTCCTCTTGTCACTCCACACCTCTGCCAAGTGAAGCCAATGCTTTTCTTCTTTAGAGAAAACAGCACCAAGGGGCTATCTTGAAAGTGGAGACTGGGCTCTCGCTAGACACCTAACCTGCCAGCATCCTGGAAAGTGGTGATAGCACACAGTATCTTCCAACTGAGGATGCCAGAGTTGCAGAACTTTGGAGCTAGAATGAACCTAGGAATTTTTTTTCTTTCAAATAGTATCACTTGTAATCTTGCTGGGCTGAAATATTTCTATTCTGTTTTTTGGATTTCGCCATAAATGGGAAGGTTCAATGAACTTTTTGTTAACAAAGCTCTTCCAAACATCTAGATTAATACATTAAAATAGATTCTGAGCAAACAGTGTCTAAATGCATAGGAAGGGAAGACTTACTTGGTTTGATCAGGTACCAGACCCCGGCAGGCAATGCACATCAACACACCCCCAATTAGTGTCAGGCCTCCAGCAACCCAGCCCACGAACAGAGCTGAACCAAAGGTGTACCTGAGGGAGGAAGATGGTGGCTGTGAATGTAGCCGACTGAGCTCTTCAGGCTCTGCTGATTGTTCCTCGCCATTCCCTTTTTCCCTGACCCCCTTTACAAATCTCTCCATCTACCAGCAAAAGAGAGTCTGGGAGACTTGGTTAGAGAAACTTCCTAGATATGAAATTAGTCTCAAGTTATTATTCCTGAAGGAATTTTAGTACCTTGAGTCCTCACTGAGCCAAGAAGCACTCACTTACCTGTCTCAGGTAACTCTTGAGGTGTAGTTTTGGTGTTAAATACTCCTCAAAGGCCCATGTGTTGAAGGTTGGAAAGTGATAGAACCTTTAAGAAGTGGGGTTCATTGGGAAATGCTCTGGACATTGGGGGTATGTTTTAGAAAGGAACTATGGAATCTTGGTCCCTTCTTTCTTTCATTTCTGCTTACTCGTCATAAGGTGAGCAGTTTGCTTCTATCATCCACTTCTTGCCATCTGATACCCTCATCAGAGGTCTAGAGCAATGAACCTTCTAGATCTTAGGCAGAAATCTACAAAGAGAAATGCGTGCGTGTGTGCATGTGTGCGTGCGCACGTGTGTGTGTGTGTGTGTGTGTGTGTGTGTGTACTGTGAAATCTGCTTGCTCAGGCATTAATAGTCCTGGGCGCCTTTAGGCATTTCTGTGCGTTTCTTCTCTAGCATATGCCTTCTGCCTTTACCTGGTGGTTCCTTGCTGGTTTCCCTGGAGTTCTGGCTCTGGTTTGCCCCCCAAGGCTCTTAGTCCACGTGTGCACACAGTGACTGGCATGGAAATACAAAAGCTCAGATCTTTAGTTTGGAGGCAACTTTGAGGTCTAATTCACACTGCACGTCTTCCCTCAGGATCAGGCTGAGTCAGAAACTCGTCTAAGTCACACTCATGCTGCTCCCCCACTTCATGCCCTGTTTCCCCATTCTCTAGCAGCCTCCCTTCCTTCACACATACTTCTACAGGGACCCTCTTCTCAGGGTCTGCTGCTGAGGGATGCAGTCTGTGGCACTTCCAATTTTAAAAGATGGTGATTAATTCAGGTTATAAAATGAAATAAAGCTAATAGAAAATACCTTGCCAAATGCATGCAGTGCAAAGGCAGGAGGTTTATAGCTCTGTTTCCTGGGCTTAGGCGTGGTCATTGTTACACATGGCCTTGAAGTGACAGGATGGGGGCGGATGAAGGAGGAGATATAAGCTAAAGGGGTGTCAGAACCGAAGTCCCATTAAGCAGATTGCCAATATAGAGAAAATGAAGACAGAAAGGCAGGGACAGAACTGTTCATTCATGGAAAGAGACATTCAGAAGCCTTTCAGAATCCATAGTCTTAATTACAGATGAAAGCTGCCTGCCCAAGGGCAGCTACTAGGGAGATGGTGTGACAGAGCAGTAGGAAAAGCATTATCTCTGGATGCTGGTGGGTGGCTCCTCTGCCAAGGGTGGTGCCACTGGCCACCCAGATATTCTGGACAGGGTGGGCTTTTTAAAATAGACTGACCTATAATTCTGCTCTTTCCATGATGGAGATATTCCCTAGGATGTGGGAATTCTAGTGCTCAAACTGAGGAAGTCCCAAGTAAACTGAAATGAGTTGGTCAGCCTACTTCTAAGTTGCCCTGGCAACCAAGAAATCATGAGAGAAACACAGCAGAGCATCAGGACAGCTAGCTTATGGGGTCATTTAATTCTTTTTTTTTTTTTTTGAGACAGGGTCTCGCTTTGTAGTTCAGGCTGGCCCTCAGCTCACTATGTAGCCCAGGCAAGCCTCCAACTCAGCAGTCCTCCTGTCTCTGCCTCCCGAGTGCTGGGATTACAGGCATGAGCCACCACGCCCAGCACTGTGGTATGCGGTATTGATGGCTGGTGGGCGTGAGTCGCCATGCCCAGCATTGTATGTGGTTACCCAGATCGAACTCAGGACCTTGTGCTTGTTAAACTCATTTCTTTTCCAGCTTTTACCTTTTCCTAGGCATGTTCCCATTATGAACTGTAGATGTAAACTGATGTTCATTTGCATGCCTGGTTAATAGTGCTTGTTTCATTGCCATCACAATGGAGGTTATGTAAGTGTGTTAGATAAATACTGTAAACTGTCACTGTATTTCAATGCAAATGTCAGATCAGCCTGTAGTCATATCACCAAGAATATTTCACTGAAATGAAATTTATGAATTTACAGATCATTGTTGATTTATGATATGGCATGGCTCCTGCTGATAAATTTTTGCTGCTTCAGGCACCGACAGTCATGTTAGACACGTGTTTAATCGGATTCTTACACTAATATTCACCACAGAATATGGAGACATAGATTAGAAAGTTACCTGGTCTGAACAGTCTGTACCATCCCACCCATGCTGCCGTACATGCTAGCTGTGGACATCCAGAAGTTAGTAACCAGCATGTTGGCAAACACAGACACGCCAATAATTGCACAAATACCTGTGGATAAAGAACAAGAAAGCCTCAGAGTTAGCTTTAAGGCAGTTTATGCTTAAATAGTTCAGGTGAGCAGGCTGGCGAATATTTCATTCCTATCCAGAATGGTCAAACATTGATTATTGAATTTTCACTATGTGTTTGACAATGAGCTAGATGCTTATCTCTTACCTCATTTATTCTGGGAGGGTAAAAGAAGGGGTGGGGGAGAGAAGAGAGATCAGAAGACAGATGCCCTATGCATTTGGGGCCAAAGATAAATAGTTCTAATTTGGGTTTGATTTTGTTATGATGTTAAGAGCTCTTCCCTTAAAATAATTTTCTTTTGCTGGGTGTGGTGCCTCACACCTGTAATCCCAGAACTCAGGAGGCAGGGGCAGGAGGATTGATGTGAGTTTGAGGCTAGTCTGGGCTACATAGTGAGCACAGGCTGAACTACAAAATGAGACCCTGTCTCAAAAAACTAAGAAAAAAATTATTTTTCATTTAGATGATGCCTTTCAGAGGTTAGTCACATGATTACCTTATACGATCCTCTATGAGGCTTTTATATTGCATTTGGGGTGACACTTGAGATGTCATTAGCACTTACAAGGGTTCTATACAGTGTTATTAGACTTCTACACTCTGATCTTGAATCCCAGCATGAAAAGGTCTGAAACCTGTTCCATATGAAGGAGGAGCCACATTTCTTCAACTAGAATGATTTCACTTTGATGATCCCAGAAGCACATATGAGAGCAGGAACCCATGTTTACCTGAGATAATGAACATGATCCCGGAGGTTAGGGTCATTTTGGCCTTGGCAGAGTCATCCATGCTGCCAATGCGAATGCATTTCAGAGCAAAGATGGATACTAGGGTGCTGATGGCACCCAGCACAATCCCCACGATCATTAGGGCTCGCACTGCCTGCAGCATGGCTGTGGGACAAAGGGCGAGAACAAGCAGACAGATAAGACCACCTCAACTTGACTCAGGCTCTGAATTTATCAAACAAAACAACCACAACTAACCAGCCCTGAACTTCTGAGAAACAGCAAGTCTAAATACTGAACCTTGTCATTGTCAAAGGATGGGGAATTATGGGAAATAAAAAATGCATAATTTATAATCTGACCGAGGAAGAGCATGCACACAGAGGTCTAGAGAATGAGAAAGTTGTGGGTGGTGGCACTGGGAGGACTCATTTACAAATTGATAATCTGGGCTCTAGAAGGGGAAAGTGATTTGTCTGAAGTAACAGTCAAATTATTGACAGAGCTTATAGTAAAAGCATGCAGCTTTGACTTATAATCTCATCTTCTTTTGTCTTTCCCTATGAACTTAAAGTTTCATACAGCTGCATGGATTTTAGAAAAACTCAGTATTAATGTGTAGCATATGATGAGGCTGAAGTACATGAAACAGAAGCAGTGGTCTATTTTTGTCTCTTTTGAAAAGCAACTACTAGGTCACCGTGAACTATAGGTTTCACATGTTTATAAAAAAATCAGTATATCAATATATCAATATCGAGCCATTCAACATGATCACAGTTTATCACAATCTCCTTTCTAGGAGTCAATTGCAGCTGCAGGTTCTGCTGGACTCTCCCTTAGGACCTCACCTCCAGATATAACCACCTGTTTCTATCGCATCCTTATGTGCATGACTTATTGCAATAACTGTTTACTGAGCTCCTCTAAGTGGGCATGGGAGGATCACAGTTAAAAGGTTAGGCATAATCTCTGTTTTCAAAGAGTCTAAGCCAAAGTGTGGAAAGTCAGTTATTAAGCCCACCCAGCACAAGTCCTAGCATCATTTTTAAAAAAATCCCCTTCTCCACTGAAACTAATGAAGTGTTACAAGGAAGACAAATTGGTCCTTGATGTCTTCCACAGAAGAAGCCTCTGACTGTGGTCAGTTTGGTAAAGTGCGGAGCAATGTACATATATAATGTGCTGGGCCGTGATTGCTTTCTCCTTTCAGTGTGTTCCCTTTTTCCATTATGTGCATGATTCCTGGAGGAGTTGTTGTCCTCCTAGGTGCTTTTCAAATTATTTAAACACCTAAGTTTCCGATCCATCATAAATGGATGCCCTGACAAAATATAAAATCACATTCCTGAGTGTCACAGAAATGTCAAAGTGTTATAAAAGTTTAGAAATATTTATTGTCAGTTTTGGAAGCAGAACTAATCGAGTAAACAATGAACAACTTGTCAGCTAGCATGAGCACACTACAGTAGCACTGCTGACCCTGGTCTTTCAGGCTACAACTTAATGGTTGACTACAGTTAATGAGCCCAGCATGGGTAGCTGGTTCAAACAGGGCAGATGAGAACTTTATGCAGAAAGTTTGTCCTTTGGACATAGAGAATATTGGGTAAGTCTCTTTGGGGCTTGAAGGTATAAGATATAGTCCTGGAAGTCTGTATTTTCCATCAGGCAGAAAAAATGCCTGGATAATTACAAGCATATAAAACTTGAGAGAGAGGCAGAGATTCACAATTGTGTTTGAGCTCTGGACTCTGACTATTCCTGACATGTAGCTACAGTGTTTCTTGGGATCTAGGAGCTGTCCTAGCATCATTTTTAAAAAATCCCCTTCTCCACTGAAACTAATTCAGATTGGAGTTCTGGTGCTTGAAATCAAGTGGTTCTAATATATGTGGGATGGCTTCATCAGTGACTAGAAATACTAAAGCCCTGCACTGTTGGAGAGTTTTAAGGGTCTGAAAGTGTGACCAAAGTAGCGTGGAAGGTATGTGCCCACTCAAGGAACTTCTTGTCTGCAGTATAAAGGTATCACATCTAGTGGGTGGTATCAGAGAGCAGGTAAAGGGAATAATTTTTCTTTTGTTCACAAAACGAAAAAAAACCAAAACTTTTCTGGCCACGTAAGCAATATATGCTCATTCAAAAATTTTAGAACCCACAGAAAACTACAGACTGGGAAAAACCTCCATACCTATCTCATCTCTTAAAAATAACTGTCTTTGACATCTTGTTGGGTAGGCACATTTTTTTTTTAAGAGGAGAAATAAAATCCCAGTGAAGGTGACACTGCCACTCAGATCTAAGGGAGCAATTAGGAGACACTTGGAAATGTAGATAGCCAAAGATGTTACACGTTTCTGATAATAAGGGTCACCCAAAGGAGGGGCCATCTTCAACTTCTCTGAGGCCAGTTAATAGTGCCCAGGCAACACTGAAATTTGAAGGTGGAAAGAAACAGTAGAAATACCTAGAACTCTGTCTACTTAAAAGTCGACGAAGAGGATCTGCCTCCACTGTTACAGGCAAATGGCTCCTGGAAAACATAAATAGAACTAGAAGTCTGCTCTGCCCTTGTCATTACAGCCTGTTCCTACTTTTGATTGAAAACTATGAGGGAGTTTTCAGACATTCAATAACTCACTCCACATTAAAAAAAAAACCCTGTAATGTAGATATTACTCTTATCTCCACTTTATAGTTGAAGGAACTGAGGCTCAGAGATGAATTGACTTGCCACACACATTGGAGGAAGGGGCAGAGTGGGGGGTCAAACTCATATGTTGCTTTCCCATCACAGCATACTGCTTTGAGGACCCTAGAAACACAGGTGAATTCTGGCTACTGTCATGGGATCTGTGTACCATAAATCAGTTTGTCATGATGCAAGAGTTGGCAATCAGTGAGAAATATTGAAAAAGAGAGTTCACTTGTGCAGAATTTGCTAGAGTCTTCTCTGTTGTCTATGGAAGTGAGGCTCTGGCAGCCTTCTTACCACGTGCTCCCTATGGCAGAGGTGAGTGTCCAGGACTGTACTTCTACACCACTGAGACCTTCAATCCCTTCATTAGCATCCTCTTCCTGCTAAGAAACCTTGTCCTCTATGGGAAGAATTCTACAAGCACACATCACTAGTCTTTGTCTTATATGGTAAATTTGTTTGGGCATGGCTTAGACTGTGGATGTAATCACTCCTGAGAGCACTGACAACTTTGGCATCTGGGGGTGGCAGCTGAGTTCTAATGGTAGTGCCTTAGTGACTCCTGTAAGGCACAGAGAGCCTGGAAGCAGCCCTATGATTTACTCCTAATACGAGGAGGATCTGATGTGTCACTTCTGTCCACCAGAGGCTTGCCTGTGGCTTTGCTGGCCCTGCAGGGTGTTGGAAACAAACACTTGTGTCCATTACCTCACCAACAAATATAAGCACATGCCATCTGCATGTATATGCATTATTGCTTTGTGGATTCAGGCCATTACACATCCGTGGACTCTCACGATCATAAATTACCATACTCATACATTCAATCACCAAAGACTTCATTTATTCATTCATCAAGTATTTTCAAACTCAAATCCTCTGTTATACCTTTCGCCAGAGGGTCTAGGATCTGTATAAAATTTCATGAGAAATAATCTCTACTTTTAAGCCTTTTACAACCTAAGAGGATTATATTTTTGCCAGAAGTCCTAACTTCAAGTTTATTCTCATCTTGAGAGTACCTTGGCTGAGTAAACAAAAAGGAACAATTTTGTGACACTGGCTGGATGTGTGGTTCCAGTTCTCTTTAATCCACATAAACTACATGCCAGACATGTGGTTCAGGAGAGTGATACAAAAGAGAGTGTAGGGGCAGTGCTTGCCTTTGGGAAGCATTCTCAGGGCTATTCTGTTTCTGGATATTACTATGAAGAGACAAGACTTTTGAGAAAAAGAAGAACTTTAGACTTTGCCTCCAATTTGTTTCCAAGAGCCTCTTCCAAACTCAAAATCTACACAGGAACTTTTTAGAAGATTTAAAATTTTCTCTAGTTTGATTTTTTAAGTCTGAAGCTATTCAGAAAACAAAATATTTTATCTCTTTTGAGAGGCAAAATTCTGGTAAAGCATAGTTAAAAAAACCCAAAAAACCACAAAACCCTGGCCAGCCTTTGTCTCAGATGCTCTGTTTCCTCCGTTGTCAGGTTTGCATAGAAAGCCTCATTTCTTTCTTAATCTCTCTTGACCTCCAGATTTCTGATGAATCTTGGATCTTGCTTTCCATTATGAATCTACCGTTTTTCATTTTTTAAAAATATCATTCTAGTTTCCTCCAACCTTGTTTTTTACTTTGTGTTTAGAAAATACAAAATCTTATTTTTTATCTTGTGAGGTTACTGTTAAGGCCAGAGGGCTGGCCTGGGATGTAGAGACCAAAGTCTACCCTGCTTTGGAGACCCCTTGAAAGATTCATCTGGGATGGGAACTGTGATGGGGCAGGTGCTGGGAGATGGAAGAAAATGCACCCACTGCTCACTGCTAGGAAACCCACATGCCTCGTACTGGTCATAGAGATGCAAGACGGTGATTTAAACTTAACTTCCAGCTAAAGAATTCTACTATTCTAATCTTTCTCCACAGCCAGTTAACCAGATAAACTGCTGGAAAGAGGAAAGTTTCTCTTTTTGCTTCTCTTTCTCTTCCTTGATATATCAAAAGGAATAGGCTTATCATCCCATGGATGTGACTCAAAGGGCCCTGCAGCCGGATTCCCTGTACCAAAGGTGTGACTGCTGCATTCCTCCTGGTGAATAATGAGGTGTTATCAGACCTGATGCTGGGCAGGATTCAATGCTGAAATAAGCAAACAGAAAAATCAGAACTAAGTGTTCCCTCCCTGTTTCAAAATATGTCATTCTCCCACCAGAGCTGTGTCCTGACAGGTGAGCTGTGCTCAGTGTAGTTCTCAGCCCTGGCTGCTCCCAGCATCGTCTCAGGATCCTTTAAAGAAAGGCCTCAACTGGCCTCACCTCCACAGATACACACTTTGCTTTTGTTCTTAAGCTGACAGCAATCAGGTTATAGGTTCTTCTGGGCTCTGGTCATGTTCTCAGCTCCCAGAGGTGTCCTCCCCCCAGGACAAGGATGTGTAAGCATTTAGATGTTTGTCCACACATTAAATGGATGTGCTTGCTGTAATGTTTTTCTCTTTTGAAGAGAGGGAAAGTAGCTTAACTCAGAACCAAGAAGCTTTCCCATCTCACTTCAACTTTATAATTACAATCACTCGTTTCGTAGGATGTTTCTTCCATCAGAAACTGAAGACAGGCAAGCTCAGGAGCATTAGACTTAATGAGGATGCCTTCAGCCAACCAAGAGGAAGTACAGAGGGAAATTCCTCCACAAAAGGTATTTCAGAGAAGTCACATTTTTTTCCTGCTAAGTTTTGTTGCTTTAGAGCTGGGGATCTGTTCTCTAGGTTAGAGGTATCTCTCTTAAAAACCTCTGCTCTTGTGTGTGCAAACGTGATTGGCAGCTTGATGGGAAACTCCCTAAGTCTTCAGTGGCTGTTGTTTGCACATCGAGACAGAACTGGAGAAGCCTAGTTGGTCAGATGGAGGAAAGTCAAGCCTACCTCTGTGCCTACAAAGTGAATGAGAAATCAAATGCCCAAAACACTTGCATTGGGTGAGATAGGTTTGGGAAAGGGGGTCGAAAGGTTTTAAGTAATTTTTACTTTGAGTGCTTGAGCTCATGAAAGGTGTTTGGCTGGGCATGGTGCTACAACCTTGTAGTCCAAGCACTTTGTGAGGCTGAGGCAGGAGGATCACAACTTCAAACCCAGCTGTAATTAGTAAGAATCTGCCTTAAAATAAAGAGCTGGAGATATAACTCAGTGAAAAGGCCTTGTGTAAAAAAGCCAAAAAAAAAAAAAAAATTAAAAGGAAGAAGGAAGAGGAGGAAGAGGAGAAGACAACCTTGGAAGATCAGATGTCTTAATTACTTGAGAGATTTGGGTGGTATAGAACTAGGAGTGATTTATTTTCCTTTATCTGTGTCGGTCTGACTGTCTGTGTGTCTATCTATCTATCTATCTATCTATCTATCTATCTATCTATCTATCTATCCATCCATCTATCCATTCATTCATTTCTAGGGATCGAACTCAGGACCTTGAACTTGCCAGGTAGGCCTGGTGCCACTGAGGTACATCCCCAGGCCAGTGATATATTTTCTGATGCTAAGATCTGGTAAATGGGTTACTGAGCTCTGTTTCATACAAGTACATTACTTGACATGTCTCAGGGGGAAAGTGGGGTTAAGAAGTTCAGGTTGTTGCCATTAAACAACTCTTTGCAAACACATCAAAAGAAACCTAAAATCGTTACAGGACTGTAATGTCTTCCTGCAGCCAGGTCTTTGCCTCCTGTCCATTCTACTCTGACTGCCCTGTGCCCTTCTCTTTCAATGTCTCCAGGAGGGAGAAGTGAGAATAAGGTACAAATCATCTACTCCTTCAGCTTAATATTTTAACTGTGCATAGTGAATAGTGCAAGGTGTGATGCACCCTCTGCTTTTGTGCTCAAACCTAGACCATTCCTGGCTGGAAGGAGAGGTGGGGCCTGGGCGGTGGAAAAGCACACAGACTTGGAAGTCTTTCAGCCTGTGTTCATATTGCCTTTTTCCATCCATGGAACCTTGGGCATGTTGCCTTTCCCTCCTCTCCAAGCTTCAGTTTTTATCTTGTAATAATAAAACTAATATCATTTTGAAGAATGAACTGGAGAGTGTTTGCACAGACCAACAAAAGGCACAGTGCTCAGGGCACTGCATGCTGACTGTGTTGACTGTGGGATACAGTAAGTGCAGAACTGGTAATATACAGGTAAACAGTTTTGCCACCACCACCACTCACCTCATTCATCTAGCCATAGGCTCCCTAGCACAGCTTTTTGAATTGAATTAACTTATTCTATGGCTCTAAGTTCTGAATAAGTGTGACATATTTTCATCACGTGAGTTCAAAGTGAG
Source organism: Thryonomys swinderianus (assembly GCA_004025085.1). Classification (NCBI taxonomy): domain Eukaryota; kingdom Metazoa; phylum Chordata; class Mammalia; order Rodentia; family Thryonomyidae; genus Thryonomys; species Thryonomys swinderianus. The sequence continues at coordinate 21,827 of PVIC010019057.1, forward strand.
ATTTTACAAGAAAAGAGCTTGTATTTAGGAAGAATTTAGTAAATGTTAGTGACCGTTCTAATTATTAACTGAAAATATGACAGGTATCTGCCTCAGGCCTTTCGACAAACACTTTAACACCTACTTCTCTGTTGGATGGTAGTGCTTCCTTGCACTCTAGGTCACAATTAAACATTCACTACCTGTCTGCAACCTTCTGTTTCTATCTCCAGGCATTCCGGCCAGCTCCTCTGCTTTGACTCTCTTCTCAGGCTCCTTGTCACACTCAAGAAGTGCGGTATGTGGTGTTTCTGATCGCAAGTGCTCTCTAGACCTTGGGGGCAGTGTTGCTCCTCCCACCTCCCTCCCGAGCTCCACAAGCATCCGCAGCACCCTCCGGCTTCCTCTCTGTTTGTCCCATCTCCTTAGGTTGTTGTTCTTTGTTTCTGAGTTTTTATTGAGCTTTTTTTTTCCTCCTGGTAATCTTCCTCCTTATTCCCTCAGTCTGCCAAATCTAAGTCATCCAACAAGTATTTGTATCTTGGGATTCCAGTTTATAACACAGACACTCCTGGTGCCTGAGGGTGATTTAAAGTACCTCCTTTTCTGCAAACTCAGCTCAAGACATGTTTTTCTGGCTTTTGATGGGATCCTGTCTCCATAGCCCAGCAAGGTGGACTCTGTGTGGATGCTGGGACAAGCCCCACCCCTCTCCCACATTAGCTTGGGATGGGTTGACTTTTTACAGCACAATTGGGAGGCAGGACAGCTCTGTCTAGCTGGCTGATGGGGTCACAACACAGCAGCTGAATGAGGCAAATGTACAAATAACCAAATTGATAGACTAAGATTTAGACTTAAACAGAACCCCCTCGGTGAAACCCTCCTGACTTATTTCCCCCTTGACACTTTCCACCAAAAAACTCTAGCTCTCCAGAAATCCATGTAAAGGCCCCAGGATAGATATTGACTTTACCTTAATATTTATGCACCTGCCTGTCCCCTCCACTGGGGTTTACAGGAGTGGACAGTGCTAGTTTCGTGCTGTGTACTATCTGTGGTACACAATAATGCTTCTTGGTCATGCAAGCTGTGCCGTGAGGGGAGAACATGCTCAATGCAGTGAGAATTCCCTGGTTTGTGTGACAGTATGTAATAGGGAGCTATGAAGAAGCTTTGTGGGAGATTTGAGAAGAGGGCAGTAGAGGTGGTAAAGAGGGCATTTTGGGGTTGGCCAATTGGTGTCCATGATCAAGGCCAGAGTAGAGTAAAAGGAGAGGGAGAATCTTAGGATGGGGAAAAGGTCAGAAAAAGTAGATAAAGGATGGATGTAGGAGGCAGGGGTATGAGGCTGCTGTGTTTGCACCTAATTAATCTGGGAGTAAAGAATCATGGAAGGTGCTTGGGTTTTAAATATGTAGGAAGAACTGAGAATTGGGAACTGGTGATTGGAAGACCCCTTCTCCACACTCCCGACCTTCAGTCATGGTCAGAGGAGCAAACACTAAAGAGACTAAAGTTGTAAACCACATTAAGAAAGGTGATGAGTGAAAAGTTGTAGAAAATGTATCCTTTAATTTGGTTGTTAGACCCAAGAGGGAGAGAGATTTTCCAGGAGAGAGGGACATATGCATAGATGAAGGATGCAAGAAAGAGAGGGGCTAATCAGCAGGGCACAGGTGGCAGGGTGGCACGGGGCCTCCAGAGTGCTAGTGGAGAGCTGGTTTTGGCCAGGAGAGGGAAGGTGATCTTGTGGCACAGGAGCAGAACTGCTGAGGAGTGGAGGGGAGATTCTGAGGGGCTCTCACAGAAGGTGGGAACCCTGAGAGGTGGCAGTAATGGGGTTGGCATTGTAGGATTATGGGTATATTTGAAAGATCCCCTGTGATTCAGAGTGAGATCAGCATTGTTTGCTGGAGCCCTAGGAAGAGGTTACTGAGCGTGAAGTCATGGATGTTTTGCATTAATTTTGAATACAAGGTCAATCTTTCTTCTCCATCTAATAGTTAACATTAAATATAGGTAGCAACTCAGTAATCCAAGTCTTGCACTTCTTCCCTCTCACCCTTCTCCCCTCATTAGATACTACACTTGATCTTAGCCAAAAGGCCGAGAAGCGATCTCCCCTCAATAATCCCTGTTCAGTCTGATTGTCATCCCTCTGGACACTTCTGCCTTCTTTTCCTTTTCCAAACCTGTCTTTCTTGGAGGTAGTCATCCTGTCCTTCCTGCAGTGAGTGGTTTCCAGAAAAAAATGGAATAAACCAATCAATCTTTGTATGTTTACAATCATCCTCATTTCTTTCTGAAAATAAAGATGAATTAGTTAAATTGCTTTTCACAATTAAATTTCAAGGACTCCAAAGCCTCCTTAAATTTTCTTGGCAATTTCCACCTGTATGTCTGAAAGGGGCAAAACTACACTCTCATCTTGGCTACCCTAGCTTGCCCTTTTATTTTGTTATTTACAGTGAAAAAAAAAAGGACAAGCACAGTTTCCATAATACCCAGAATGCAAAGCAGCTATGATGCAAATTTTCAATAACTGTCTGTATCAAAAACTGTCTAGCTTACTTCATCTTCAAGCATGAAAGTATGCCACATTTGTGATAGTTTATATTTTGACATTATTATAATGTAGTTATAATTTTACATTCTGACATCTGTTGATGCTTAGGAAGAGTATACTGGACGTTCTTAACACAAATTCAGAAAGAGGAAATTATAATTTAATAGCAATTTTGGGACACTTACAGAGACTCCAACTTTTCAAATTAAATATAACTGAATTGAAAATTAAATTAGCTCTTGGAAAACTTCTCTGGCTAAAACAAAATGTCATCCTCTTTCCTCACTCCCATGTATGTCCTGGCAGAAGTAAGTCACTTGCTCATGGTAGCAAATGCTTTACTTTCTCCTTGAGCAACATTAGTTTATTGTAGGTAACTGCAGCATCCCTTACCATCGACCTAATCTTGCTGTCATGTGCCTCCAGCTGAGCAGTTTCTTAGACCTGAGTATTAATCCTCCCATTTTCTCCTGTGTAATTACCACTGTCACTGACACCAAGCCTCTCATTCCCATTTTGTCCTTTTTCTCATACCTTCTGTAGCCAGGGTGCACAACCAGAGGCAGGAACACCTTTGGATGAGGCGCTCCTTGGCTGTGCTCCCCCCACCTGGCCTCCTGGTCTTGCCGAGTGCCCCGTGCCTACCTGGAAGGCCCAGGATGGTGAAGTAGGGCCGACATTCTGTGAACCCCGAGCTCTGCCTCACGCAGCTCCGCCAGAGCCCTTCGTACTGGAACACGGAGGTGACAGGGTTGTCATACAGGTCCTGGGTGCTCCACATGTCCATCCCCGTGGCAGCAATGCAGCCGGCCAGGCCCAGCATGGACAGGAGGAAGCCCACCACTTGGCACGTGGTGGTGGACATGGCCTCAGCCCTGGCCCTGCTGCCTTCCCGCAGCCGACGGTGTACACCCAGTATGCACTGCCCGAGGGGAGCTCTGCTAATCACACGCTTTCTCTGGGGCTCAGTGTTTGCTCACGGTGTTTTCCTTAGATAGTTCAGTTTCACTCCTCGTTCAAGGGCATTATTTTTTCATTTGTTAGGGAAAGGGCCCCAAGAGGCACTTGTTGGGCTGAGCTGCGCAGGCGCAGTTGCTTGAGCGTGGAGCTGGCTGAGAAGACACCCCTGCTTGGGCGGTACCAGCCTCCACCATCCAGGCTTTGTCTCTGCAGGGAACATGGTGCTCTCTCCCGGAAGAAGCTGTTTTTTGGGAGTATATACCGCTCAGAACATATCCCAGACCACTCAGGGTGACCTTCAAAGTAAGTTGTCTCTAGGAAGCCCCTACCTTGCTCCTTCTCAAACTGGACTGCCATGTTTTCTCCTGTGCACTTGTACACTCCCTTCCACTTCCATTTTTCAGTTTTGATCTTAGAGAAGTGGGAAGAGCATGTATATTTATCTTTGATTTTTAGGTGAGTCAAGTAAGGTAGAAGTAAGTCAAGGAACCAGAAGTGCCTTGATCTAGAGACGTTTTAAGAAAGGCAAAGGTGGGGCTCCCACCCTCCTCGTGGCCTGTCCCCTTTTATTGCTATCTAAGTGACAGGGCCAGGCAAAATCATTCCCATTTTGGAGAACAGGAAGCCACGTACTGAACTAGAGAACTGGGTATCAGAACTGGGCTGAGAAGCCAGGGATCCTGTGACTCATGCCATAAGAACCACTGGAGAAGGGTGCGGCAGGCATAGGAGGTGCCACTAAGACCTGAAAGGGCTCCCGGCTGCAGCGCTCGCAACCCTGACCTGGTCACAGAGAGACTTAGGATCTGACCCTGCCTCTCTGCACTGTGCTATAGGCTGGGCCATTTGGGGGCAGACCTCTAGGTCCTGGTAGGTCACTTTCTTCATCTCTAAAATGTGGGGACTACCCCAGAGTACTTTCAGATATTGTATAGTGTCTGCTATATATATTTTTTTGAGACAGGGTCTCGCTTTGTAGTTTGGGCTGGCTCTGAGCTCACTATGTAGACCAGGCAAGCCTTGAACTCAGCAATCCTCCTCTCTCTGCCTCCCGAGTGCTGGGATTACAGGCGTGAGCCACCATGCCCGGCGTGTCTGCTATATTTTATAGAAAGATTTTACCACAGCTAGACAATTGGAAGTTGTATAATCGCAATGAAAGAGACCTGAAGAAAGCAAGTGTTGCATTTTGCTTCTATATGTCAGTTTTCCTAGAGAAATGATGACCCTGCTGCTTCTGAGGGTCCTGTATGCCTGGCCTCTGAGTTTAGAGACATTTAATTTAATCTTCTCAAATCTGAATTTCAAGGCCCGAGACACACACACATTCAAGCCTTATATGCACTATGATCTCTAACCATGATAGTTTTTCTGGGGAGCAAACCTGTGCATCAGGACATTTCACTCTTATCTTGGCTGCACAGGGTCCCTATTCCCACAGCTTTATTCCCAGAAAACATAGAGGGCAAATATGGAAGAGCTTTCTGTCATCTGAACAGGGGCCTTACTTGACTCCACACGTACCTCTAATTCTGTGATCAGTGTCTGTGGAGAATGATGCATGTGTTAGAAAACCTTAAGGGTATAAGTAAGAGTCAAATGCTTAAAAATGAAGTCGTGTTCATGGCTGCGTATTTACTGAGCTGAGCTGAGCTGCAGAGCTGCTTAAAATGTAGGGAAAGGGCAGCTAGAGGGAGTCACTCTGGTTTCTTGGTCTCCTTGGATGAATTAGATTGGGAAATGTTATGGAAACGATGTGGAAATGATTCTGGCACTGTTTTTGTGGACAGGACACATCTTAACTCTTCATTCAACGAAGAAGCAAGATTGTTATCTTTAGAAAGCTCCCCATGTTTGGTTTTCGGCTGTTTAGTTCAACATTTGTCCAACATCCCTGCCCCCAGTACATTGATTATAAAGCTATCAAAACAATAGATTGAAAACAGAAAAGTACAAATAAATTATCACAAGTTATCTTTTCTTACTCATAGCAGTTTCTGTCTCCATTTCCATATGCAAATATTTTATGTTAAATTTCAAAAGTAGAAAATCATTTTCAGATAATAATGAATTAAGTTTTCTCTTTGGACAACTCAGCCATAAAGAAGGATAAATTGGAGTTATTTGCTGGAAAATAGATGCACCTTTAGTTCCATAATGCTAAGTGAAGTAAATCAGACACAGAAAGCTAAAGATCTCATAGTTTCTCCAACAAAGTGTAAATAAAGAGCAAAATAAAAGATAAATGATAAGAAACAGGGAGGTAGATGTTGGAGGATGAGATAGGGGATCTAGAGATGAGGGGAGACAGGAGGGAATGAGGGGAATGGGAAAGTATCAATTTTTAAAAAGGATCAAGATGTGATACATAGCAACTCCCCATGATGAATGTATTTAGTTCACATTACAAACATAGATCAATGCAAACATTTTTAAAAAAGCTTTTCTTCTGGTTTGAAATGTGGCAATAACTTAGTTTTTTTTTGGAAGAAGAAAAACTAACTTTATAGGGTATACTAACACTATCCCTAGGCAGGATGCTGAATGAGAAGAAAAAAATTACAAATATGTATACTTTTTTGTGTGTTCATTTGGAAGATGGAATTTTTCACATCCAGGTGAATTTTCTGGGCTCTGAAATGAGTGAAGTACTACTTTAGCTGTCTTTTCCAAAGAATGAATGGAAGTCCACAGAGAAAATCTTATTTTCCATTCATGGCAACAAGTTTTGTTGAAACCCATGGCTATTAAGTAACTCCTGATCTGATTCTATTTAACAATAATGGGCATGGTTCAACTTTGCTTAATCACTTTTAAAAACAAAATGTTTTGATGAAATCATTCCTGTATTCTGGCTTAAATAAGATTCCTGAACTATCATTTCAGATTATAATTTTTTAGGAGCTTATTTTACTGACCTTGGATAAAATATTTCCATCACTTAAAAATTATTAATGTAACACTATGATAATTAGGTAAAATGATACAAATATCAATATAAAATATTAAAGCTAACAACCAGGAAGGAGTAAAATTAGTATACTAACAAGAATAATAATTGACAGGGCCAGAGATTTAGCTCAGTGGCTCCAACACCTGCCTTGAAAGCCCAAGGTCCTGAGTTCAATCCCAGTAACCACATACAATGTTGGGCGTGGTGACTCACGCCCACCAGCAACCAATACCACATACCACAGTGCTGGGTGTGGTGGCTCACGCCTGTAATCCCAGCACTCAGGAGGCAGAGGCAGGAGGATTGCTGAGTGCCAGGCTTGCCTGGGCTACATAGTGAGCTCAGGATCAGCCTGAACTAAAAAGCAAGACCCTGTCTGCAAAACAAAAAATTTTTTTGACAAATTCAATAATTTTTTCCCTCCTATTACCATACTGCATATGCCTAGTTTCTGATTCTACCTGTTTATAATGAAAAACTTTACAAGTCATTCAATTTTAAAATCTAGGCAGAGTATTTGGCATACTTCTTTCTTACCAATCCTCTGTATAAATTTTTTCATTATTAAGAGATTATAAAATTTGATGTTTTGCTCTTTCTACTGTGTTGTATTTATGTCAGCAAAGATTCCGTAAATATAATATAGTAGGAGTGGATTAGTACTTCACTATACTGAAGCGCGATTTTTTACCTGAACAGTGTCTGTTCTTATGTAGTTAGGTTGTATCTTCCCCCAATATTTTTGTATGTGAGAAATATTGTGATGAATATTTTACACAAAACTTTTTGTTACCACTTCTGATTACTCTGTTAGGATGGATTCCTATGGCTGGAATTAGGTTCTCAGTATGAAGTTTCAAAAGATCCTTTGTACATGGAGTGGCATTACTTCCTAGGAATTTTATTCCCGATAGCAATATTTGAAAGATCCCACTACATGCTTACCTATGCCATGAACTTGGCAAGTTATACGTGATCACCTGTTTTTGTTATATCTTTTATAGAGTTTGAATTTTTTTTCCTTTTTGTGGTGCTAGAAATCCAACTCAGAGTCTTATATATGCCAGGCAAGGAGTCCACTGCTAAACTACATATCTAGCCCTGGTGTAAACAAATATCTATGAAACATTTGTTATTTTCCCTTCTTTTTGTCAGTTCGTGCCCCTCTCTCACTTATTAGAAATTGAGCATTTCTCTCTCAATTCATACTTCACAGGGTTATTGTGAACATAAAGTATACGCAGTCAGTTTACTTAAATATAATTATACTTATAAATAATATAATAATGAGCATCTATTAATATATGCCAGTTTCTTGAAACAATGCCTAGCACATAGCTTGTTCTCAATACATTTTATTATTATTATAACATTGATGAACAAAGCTGTCATTGTATTCAGCCAGAAAATAGAGCAGTGGAAATTTCTCCTCATTGGTGGTACATGCTCTAAACTGAAAGGCTTGTGTCCTGGTGGTCAGTATAGTCAGGTCAGGGCCATCCCCAGAGCTTTCACTGCTCTGTCTTTGTGGACACCAGATTGCAAGAGGTACTGGCAGAAATATACAGTAAAAGGCCTTTTTTTCTTTTTCAAATCCCAGAAATCACTGGATGAAGACAGCCATTAGAACCAGATTTCAGAAACATCATGACACAACCTTTCTTTAAACAGAGCAAGATCAGGCCAGAGATTTAGCTCAGTGGTTCTGGCGCCTGCCTCGCAAGTGCAAGGTCCTGAGTTCGATTCCCGGTAACCACATACAATGCTGGGCGTGGTGACCTATGCCCACCAGCAATCAATACCACATACCACAGTGCCAGGCATGGTGGCTCACACCTGTAATCCCAGCACTCAGGAAGCAGAGATAGGAGGATTGCTGAGTTTGAGGCTTGCCTGGGCTACATAGTAAGCTCAGGCCCAGCATGAACTACAAAGCAAGACTCTGTCTCAGGGGTAAAATAAAAAAACAAAACCCAAAAAAAGGAAAAACAAAGTGAGATCTCTGCAGGGTACTATCGAGTCCCAACCTCATGCCCACAGATGTGTGAGGATGAGCCCCTGATGCAGGTGGCTGAGTGTGGGATGTGATCTCTCAAAGTTATCAATTTTATTTTGTAAAACTATGTGAATGGAGAGACAACACTGAAACAGATGAGATACAACACTAGACTGGAGGCTGCGTCTTTGTTCTGTTACAGCCCAAATGAGCATTAATATGAAAATAAATTTTAAATTTGAGCTTATTAGCTTTTTTTTTTACTTATATTACGTTTACAAGTGTAGTTTTGTGCTTATTTAATAACTCCATAAGCATTTTAAATTATTGTTATATTTATGTATGTTAAAGTAACATTGAAATGAGCATTAAACCAACACTGAAGGTCTCTATAAGAATTTCTTTAGGACTGGAGGGTTAGCTCAGTGGTTCTAGCACCTGCCTCGCAAGCGCAAGGTCTTGAGTTCCATCCCGGTAACCACATATAATGCTGGGTGTGGAGACTCATGCCCACCAACAATCAACACCGCATACCACAATGCCGGGCGTGGTGGCTCACGCCTGTAATCCCAGCACTTGGGAGGCAGAGGCAGGAGGATTGCTGAGCTTGTGGTGGCTTGCCTGGGCACCATAGTGAGCTCAGGGCCAGCCTGAACTACAAAGCGAGACCCTGTCTCAAAAAA
>PVIC010019058.1:0-30982 GCA_004025085.1 Thryonomys swinderianus
GGCATTGTGGTATGCGGTGTTGATTGTTGGTGGGCGTGTCTCCACGCCTAGCATTATGTGGTTACCGGGGATGGAACTCAGGACCTTGCGCTTGCGAGGCAGGCGCTGGAACCACTGTGCTAACCCTCCGGCCCCGAGAGCAAAATTTTTGATGATTCAGTGGTTATTTGAACCATTACATATCTTTTTAAAAATGACATATAAATGGTGCAAAATTGAAACAATGAAAGTTCTTGCATTTAGATATTACCTCCAGAACATTTGTAGTAGTCGGATTTGGTGATCAGTGTGAAGAAAACCATTCTTCACTTGGCAAAAATGTTATTACATTATTACATAGTATTTCAGGAAATCATACATTTCAGAGAAAAATGGTACAAACTTTCTGTCTAGGAATAACTGTTCAGGGTTCTATCTGTGGAGTTTGGTATTGCAATATGAACATGGTTAGCTTTGTTTCCCTCATTTGCATACTACTTGGATTGTGGCCTTTTTCTTGGCATAGAGAACATTTTGTGAATAGATGATCATGTTGTATTAAGAAAATGATGGAACTAAAGGTGTATAATTGTTCAGTAATCTCAAATTGGAGCAGAAGAAACAAATGGATATTGGTTCAAGTATTTTGTTTTGATTTCTTCTCTTCAGTGTCTCTAATCCTGTGTTTGATACACATATCAATTCTATGAAAATAATCAGTGCTTAGAAAATGTACTTCTTTTTTCTTTGTAGTCTATAATTTCACATATCTAATCTGGAATTCATTCTCTCTGAGGTAGGGAGAGCCAACTGATTATTTACAATTATAGCTTTAGGACTTGGGAAAATTTCCACATTCTTTTTTTTTTTTTTCTTTCTTTCTTTTTTTCCGGTACCAGGGATTGAACTTGGACCCCTGTGCTTCCATGGTAGGAGTGGTATTATTTGAGTTAAATCCTTGATCAAGTTTCTGCATCCTTTATTTTACAAAATCAATAAATTAAAGAGCTTAAAATATATAGTAAAAGGTACACATTACAGAAATTCTCCTGATATAACTTTTTTTAATTTATTGAGTTTATCAGTATTTTAGATGTGCCTTATGGTAACATTCAACATTAGAAATTTGTACCTCTATGTGCTATGTCATATCTCGATTCACATTTTTCCCATTCTTCTGTCTTTTCTACCACTCTTACCCCATATACACAAGTTTTGTTTCTATTGTTTTTTTATTTCCCTTTTCCCCTTTCCCCACTTTCTCTTTTCCTTTTGAATATTTTCTTCCTATTTCACAATACCTATCATAAATTTTCGAGTTCATTTACACCTTTAGTTTCTCATATTAGAAAAACTATATGTATACAGTACATATACTTTACACATTGGTTTCCTGTTTATTTCACTTGTGAGTATGGCTTCAAGGTACAGCCATTTGAGTATAAATGTCTCTAGTTTATCATTCTTTATGCCACAGTAACTTATCTTTTCTTAAGTGCCTATGTTTATACAAGCCTTTTCTTCCCCTTTGTTCCCTCCTTTATTTTCCTTTTACCCTTCTTTCCATTCATTCCTCTTTCTGCCTTCTTTCATTTTCCTCTCCTTCTTCCCTGTTTCTTCTTTTCATTCTGTGTCTAGTCAGTCATTTGCTTTAGGCACCTATGCTTCCCTTTGTGTTTCTCACTAGGCTTCCCCTTTCTGATAGATTCCACATGATCCCTGGAAGTTCACTCTGGGCTCAACATTTCTGTGATTTATACAAAAGTGTTCATTCAGTTTCCTCCACTGACCATGAACTGCTATTGTCAAAACTACAGACTAATCACAAGGTGAACAGTTTATAATATACCATAATACTCAAGCTTTGCTCTCTGAACATGACATAAAAAGTCAAGTAACAATCTACAGATTGCCAGGTGTGGTGGCTCACGCCTGTAATCCCAGCACTCGGGAGGCAGAGGCAGGAGCATTGCTGAGTTCGAGGCTTGCCTGGGCTACATAGTGAACTCAGGGCCAGCCTGAACTGCAAAGCAAGACCCTGTCTAAAAAAAAAAAAAAAAAAAAAAAAAAAAAAAAAAAAAAAAAAAACCTACAGATTTTCAGCAGTAAAGCATAAACAATAATTTCATGTTTGTAGTTTCAAGGCTGATTTATACTTTTGCATGTTTGAATTTATCTATGTATTTCTCTAACTAATTTATATTGAATTAATTCAGTGCTGGCTATCCAAACAGCTGCAATGGAAGTCTAATCCAAACTTGAATGTAAAACTGTGTTGTCGTATTCCAGAGAAAATGCATTAGTTGTGGATAAACTAAAGAAAAACGTTATGGCTCTACAAGATACAGGTGTATTAACAAAGGAAATAGAACGTAATGTTTTCTATAATCTTTGGAAGGCTAAAATTTGCTGAATGAATTCATATTATTGTTTTTAACATTTATAAAAGAGGATGTTGTGTTTGATTTCCACTCCCATGGAAAACAGAAATGCAGAACTTTTCTGATATCTTTTCATTAGTTTTATTTTTTCTTTCAGGCATAATTTAGATATATAGAAATGTTGCAAAATGTCATATTTCTAGCAGTTTTCAGTTTTTCTAACACCTTTCTCAGTCATGGATGGTGTGTGACTTTATAGGCATATAATTCATTTTGAGAGCAGTTTTCAGCCTTCTTGCCTGCATTGCATAATACACGTAAGAGTGAATATTTCACTCTTCACAGGAAAATACTTTTTAACAATGACAAATTTTAAATGGAGAGAAGCTACCTACTTTTTAACATTTCACAATGGTGAATTGCTCATGCTATGAAATAACACATTATTTTCTATCAAGGCATCATTTCAATCTCTAAAGCAGTTTAATCTCATACAAAATTATTTTCTGAGTAAAACTTTTTGAGATAGATACGTTGTGAGCTTGATTTTGTGTTGTTCTTTGACGTTTGATGAAATTAATTATAGGCTTTAAATATAAACTCGTGCTTTTTGTGTGTGACTTTGAAAACTTAACTGCACAAATGTAACAGTGCTGTTACATTTGCTGCTTTATTTCACATATCTTTTATGTAGACCTTTCTCCTGGGGCAGAACACTAAACATGCAGTGATCACCTGACATCAATTAAAAGACAATCCCCTGGGCTCCTAAATGTGTGGGGAATTCTAGTCCTATTATGTGGAGGTATATTGTAAATATCCTCTTCTGAACTAAAAGCCCTGATATGTATATGTGTGTGTGTGTGTGTGTGTGTGTGTGTGTATACACACACACACACACACACACATACATATCATATGATCATTAGACCTACAGGAAACAACCACTTGTACTGGTCAGGGAGGCCTGAAAAGTACATTTCAAAATTATGGTCAAACAATTGGAGTCAGTGGAGATATGCAACTGTTGTTATAATGAAGGAATCTTTCATTACTGCCTTGACTGACGTCTTTTAAAAGGCATCGCTATAGAATCCTTTATATGGAGATTTTTCCATATGTCGATTGACAAGGGATAAAAGTAAAAATTCTCAGAGAAACCATTATTGCTTAAATTAGGATATCATGAATTGTCACTTACTCTAAACTATACCTGTTGAATAAACCCCTTTGGTGCCTACTTAAACCACAAACAGAAAGCCATAGTGAAGAAAACGGATTACATGATCCATATGTTATCTAATAAAATAAGAATGTGCACCTTTGGACAAGCTCATTCATAATACCTTCTGATAGAAAATTCCATTTGCAACACTCTGTAGTCAAAGTAGGCTTTGAAAGGAAAACTTTTATTGCATGCCTGTCACCGAAATAAAAATTATAAGTGAAATAAGGATAAGCAATGTTTTAAAAAGTGGCTTAGGACCCGTTCTGGCAGTTTGCAATCCAGTTTTTGGCACTATCTGATTTGAGAAATGAATCCTAGTAACCCTTTTTGAAGTCCTCTGTTTCCAGGACAGGACCCACAGAACAAAGAGTAACTAATATCCCCGGGAGATTAGATTACCATGATGTTTTACTCTACCGAGAGTGACTCTCCATTGGGCACTTTTTACTTCTTTCCAGGCTATGGGAATTCGTTAATATCTAGAGAATAGACTTAAATAAAACCATTGTCTCAGCCAGCAGGGTTATGCAACCATCCTGAAATGTTTTAATTATTGTTTTCTTTTCCTTTTTAATTAAGAGACCAGAGGTCAAGCAAGCCCACTGAGAGCTGATCACAGCCTGAGGAGAAATTCAAAGCAAACTTCGATGACGGGTATTTGCTGTTTTCTCTTTTGTTTTGCAGAACCGGAAGAGTGTGTTAACTGCACAGATGAATGCCGAGTGCTTGGTCATTCTGACAGGTGTTGGATGCCCCAGTTCCCTGCAGCCAATCAGGCTGAAAACGCAGATTACCGCACAAATCTCTTTGTACCCACAGTCGAAGCTAATGTTGAGACTGAGACTTACGAAACTGTGAATCCCACTGGGAAAAAGACTTTTTGTACATTTGGAAAAGACAAGCGAGAGCACACTATTCTCATTGCCAATGTTAAACCTTATTTAAAAGCCAAACGTGCCCTGAGCCCTCTCCTCCAAGAGGTCCCTTCAGCGTCCAGCAGCCCCACCAAGACCTGCATCGAGCCCTGCACCTCGGCCACGAGCTCCCTGGAGGCCTGCGAAGCGAAACCCGGAGCCCTGGCCGAGGCGAGCCCTCAGTACTTGCCCACTGACAGTCAGTATCTGTCCCCCAGTAAGCAACAGAGAGACCCCCCGTTCCTGGCCTCGGAGCAGATGGCGAGGGTCTTCGCGGATGTGCACTCCAGAGCCAGCCGCGACGCCGGCGAGCTGGGCGCCGTCCTGGAGCAGCTCGACCCGTCCGGCCGGGAGCTGGGCAGAGAGTCCGTGGATGCGGAGGAGGTGGTGAGGGAGATCGACAAGCTCCTGCAGGACTGCCGTGGGAGCGAGCCCGTGGCCGTGAGGAAGTGAGAGAGGCAGACGAGACAGAGGCCGGGGGAGGCCTTGGCGGGTTCTGTCTCCTCTGCTGACTGAGGAAGGATCGCTCCTGGGACGCACAGGGCGGAAGAAAGCCCGGCGCTGCTTCAGGCTTTTAGAGAACGTCGGAAGTGCCCACAACTAGGTTCTTTTAACCACTGTTTCTTTCTTTTTCAGAGATAACAATGGTTTCGTTTTGACCAAGCGTATATTAGGACAAATTAGTGATATCACAAGAGAAGAAAACGGAGAGAAGAGAAGAAAGAGAAGGATGAGTACGCCGCTTCCCTTTTGACAATCCGTTAGGATACGCAGTGCGCGAAGCGAAGTGTTGTGATCACCCCGAGACTGTGCTCCGTGATCTACGCTGACCGAACTGTTTACCTACACACCCCGTACGAAGCAGGGTCGTCATCTGTGATCCGTGGTGGAGTGCTAGCGGTCATCACAGGCTTCTACTGAAAGTCCCCAAAAGACCTTGCAGTAGTCCAAGCTACACCAAACATTAATACATATTTGTGGTAAACATTTCTGTATAAAGTTACCTGCCGTGCATAAAAACACAAGGAACATTCCATATCGTTAGTCAAAAAAACAAAACAAAACAAAACAAAAAAACGAAAAAAAAGGAGAAAAGAAAAACTTGATCATTTGTAAGACGCCTCATGTCGTATAAAAGTTAAATGTAAAGAGAAATAGTCCATGTTGTCCTGCACACACGTAGACTGATTCACTTCATTAAAAGAAAAGAAAATTTTAAAGTTTAAAATGCGTATTTAGCATTTTAGTGTCCAACAAAGATATAAATACCTGATTGGTTTTAAGTTTGACATAGAAATGTTCTGAACAATAGTTACCATTGAGTGGTACTATTCAGAGAAAACATGATTAATATGTTGCAGTCATTTGTGGACACTAAAATAGCTCAGGAAAGTAAAAAAAAAGTCTTAGACATACACAAATCTCATGACCATTTAAATGTGCAAATGTAAGAAGATTCAACGTGTTTACATCAAATGACATATTTTTATTGATTTATTGCAGATTCCGTGCATATGAGCCAAATTGTTGAGTGTATAAGAGCTATATTGTGTATTTTATTAAATTAATATATAGTTGTGTTGCAAAAATATTTGGGCTTATATTGTAAATGGCAAGTGTTGCCTCGGTAGCTGTCGAACTCTATGAGTTTTGTTTTTTCCTGCTTCCTTTTCCCCGTGGAATGTGGGAAGCAGTGCCTCAGAGCAAAGTCTCTTGTTTAATGTATAGTCTACCAAGTACTACAGTACATAATCTGTTCAAAATGTGTTTGAGTGAGCTGAAGGAGCTAACTGAAAGGTCAAAAAAATACATCTGTCAGTCGTGGTTCTGTGCAAGTCCTTGTAGAAGCTTTTATTAAAGTCATGCTAAATCACAAGAACTACATTTGTACCAATACCTGAGACTTCATGCTGTTTTCCATCACATAAGGCTTCTGCCTATGTAGCACTCATGTTATTGGTTGGTTCTCAAAAGTATCTGAAGTGCTTCAGAAATGTGTTTCCATTATATTTAAAAAACATGAAAAATGCATGTGTGGTACCAGCACTGGCTACTTGCATTGTGTAGTGTTTTTCAAGAGGCCTGGGTCTTAACAAAAATCTTTTTTTCCTTATCTCAGTGCTCTTCTGCCTCTTTTTATTGGTGTCCTTTAAGAACAATACACCTTCTAGTCCATCATTTGGTTGTACCTTTTCTTGTGACATTTAGCACGTTTCAAACTTACTTCCATATGAGGCTAAGCAACCTCCAATTTCAGGAATTGGGAAAAATAAAATTAGCACTTGCAGAAGTAGTAGCAGATGGGAAAATGCCTTGATTGACATTTTCCTTCAGCAGTTAAATTTTTTGGCATTTTACAGCTTGATGGCGAGCAGTTTTGAGCCCATACCTTAGACAATGTGGTGCTGAGTTAAATAAAGACTGTTTGTGCACTGGAGCATGAAACACATTATTTGCAAATTGGTGGAGAATCCCGTGCCTTCTTTTCTGGCCACCGAGCCAGTGTAGAAACAGCGAAAATGTCATAAAATCCTTATATTGAAAACAAAAACAAAGGAAAACCAAACATTGAACTAAATTAAGTTTGTGTAATTTTAAACCTCAAAAAGGTCCTGCTGAAAATCTTTCCATCTTATGACATCAAGATTTCAGACTGTACCTCGTTTGCAAAATTGTTTTGGGAGGGAAGAATGGACAACTCCCATCAGCCTTATTCTCTTGAGAACTGTATTTGGTTCCTAGTAACAGCCTTTCCAAAGCTCTACTCTTGGTTTTTATTATTCGTCAATGTTTAAATGAGAAAAGAAGGGATCTTGTACATGTGAAACCTAACTGACTCTCTATATTTTGGACAATTTATGTATCTGCAATGTGTTGTCTCTGTTATATGATGTTATTTTTGCCAGGAGACTACAGGTTGATTTAGCTTGATAGTTGAAATTTGATGGAAAATGATTTCCACTTAGTTTTATCAAGTGTTGCCTCTCTCACACTAGACAGATAACCATTTAGAACAATCTGAAGTAGTATGTAAATGAAATCAAAGAGAGCAAGGTTTATTTTTAAAACATCGTTAACACTAAGTAACCAGTTGTTCAATTTCTCACATTTGTCTGAAGACATTAAACACCATAAGATTTTATAAATTGGTTGTGCCAATGTGTGAGGGTTTCACCCTTAGGCTCCCCATCACCAGTGATTTACTAGTGTTAGCTGTTTAACACATTATCTGCATTTAGTAGTTATTATTTATTTACAAGTTGGTGGTGATTCAGCAGTCAGGATGCTAAGCTTGTATAGTCGAGGGAAACTTACTTTGATTCATTTCCCTGGCAATTGCCTTTATCATGAACCTCTGGTGCTTGGCTTCCCAGGAAGCCCATGAGATGCCAAAATCACATCTTTGGGGAGCAATTGCTCTAATGGATGATGCATAATCTGTGACATTTGGAGGAGTGCAGTTTAATTTTGAATGTGGAAAAAAGATCTTAATTGACATCTTTCAGATACTAAGCCCTTAAAAAGTCTCACATTCAAAATAAAAAAAAAATAAATGTGATACTCCTTTGTCTTTCTTAGGTTCTCATACAACTAAAGTCAAGCACAGAAAAATCTGCTTATGGTAATGTTAGTAAGAAACCCAAAGTTTGAAAAAAAATGCTTACAATGTCTTAATTTTTTTAAAAATCGGTAACAAAAGTTTTCCTTCAGATATTAATTATGAAAAATCTTTCATCACAATTAAAAGTAGTAAGAATCAGTGTTAGCTATACCTATACCAAAGTAAACATTAAAGAGACATATCATGAAATTTCAGAGAATTATTTCACACAGCTCCTTAATCTAACATAACCTATTTACCTTTGTTGCAGGCAGTATATATAACTCTTCTATAAACTAATTGAATTCCTGGTTGACAAAATGACTTATTTTGTTTCCAAAATTCGCTGTGATCTTGTAAAACATAACTCCCCTTTAAAGGATCAAAGCACTGCTCAATTTTTTAAAATGGCACCATGAGAAAAGTCACGTAGTAATAGAGCAGGATGCTTTACTAGACCAGGGTTAAAAGCTGCTTGTTGTCTAATGGAACAGAACTTGCTGAGGTCAACAAAGAGACTGGAATCCGGCATAATATATGCCTGCTCATTATTGTGTAATTACATTCTTTTGACAACAGACAGCATTTGTCAGAGCATTACTTCAAATGAGAGTTTCAGCTATCAAGACATGCTGATTTGAAGTGTAATTGAATGATACCTGATTAAAGTCTGACTTTCCTGGCCCCAGTGTTTGGCAGGTTTGTTAATCCCATTTCCCAGCCCATCACTCCATAAAGTTCTTAGCTACACCAAGTGATTGGTGAATAAGGACAGTGACAACAACAAAATCAGCATACATTTTATGGATTTATCTCAACGCTATTGTTTAATGGCTGTGTTTAATGTGACCTATCTGGAATATGAGGACTCCGAATAAAAAGCTATTACTAATAGTGGTGTTGCCTTCATTTGAATTCATTAATGCGGAAGTGGTGTGTTACATACTGTATACCACAAGGACCTTGATATTATTTGGGAAAAGTGAAATATGGCATCACAATTATTTTTGATAATTATCAGTTTGCCAGTAAAATTAGATTTTAAATATTTCACTGAAGAATGTCACTAGTTTCTCTTCAGAAGTGTGTTGACAATATACCAGATATCTTGGATAAGTTGGTGAGTACAATATTTACCATTAAATTATAGCATTACAATTATTGGGCCTATAAAAATCTAGAATTGATGGGCTAGGGATTTAGCTCAGGTGGCACCGTGCCAACCTTGGATTCACAAGGGCCTGAGTCTGAGCCCTGGTAACACAAAAATAAATAAATAAATAAATAAAATAAAATCTAGAATTAATGTGACAATAATTTGGTACATGGTCCTAGATAAATTCAGAAATGACATTTTATAAACCTCATATTACTGCTTCAGTTAGGAAAGGAGATATTTATAAATGGATTTATAGTAAACATGTTTAATACAGTATTTTTTAAAATCAGAAGTTTATCCTACCAGTCCACAAACATGTTCTGAATCCCTGCTCCATTTGTTTGGGTTAATATGTCACAGGAGTAAACAGTAAACAAAGAATGGTGGCTGGGTGAGGATCAGTTGAGTTTGAAGACACATTCACCTCTACACATTGATTTTGATTGTTTGTCTTTGCTTCACTTTTTCCACAAGCCCTGTATTTTTACTCTCTAATTTATAGTGGATGGAATTTTCTAAATGCCAAATTAACAATATTCTGGATGTTTACATTTTTACATTTTGCTTTACTAATAATGGCACACTGTATCAAAATGAATGCATTGTGTTTCCATTCTAAGATGGTAACTGACTAGATTTATTGGCAAGGGCAGTCATTTATCTGTTCATCCTTTCGTTCATTTATTTGACTGTGTTTTCTTTTTCACTGAGCACTGTCTAGGTGCCGGTTGCTAGGGAAGGATGCTGAGGTACACAAACAAACTGAGTTGCTTCCATCTTGTTCTCAGCATACTCGAGCATTATGTAACATGGTGATATACACCAACATAACAATGGACCTTTCCTTATCTTCAACACTATTACTTTTACATAATTGAAGGAATACCGCTAATCCTATGCATATTGTGTGATTAACTGCTTTTACTTATGAAACAAATCAAGTTGTTACTTTAGTCACTTGAGCAATCCTACCACAATCTAAAGAGAGTAATCATTTAAAAAAGAAAAGAGGCCCACCTGACCATGACACAGTTAGGAGGATATCGGGAACACAGTATATACTACAGTCTTACTCCACGCCAATAAAATGTTCAACTCCTTTTCCTTATTGGCGTGCCCACAAGATAAAATTATTTGATTTTTTATAGAATATAAAGAATAGTAAGTGTTAAAGGTCACTGTTGCATTAATGTGGGATAAAGAAACAGATCCACCTGGTAATGAATCATCTTCAAACTATTCATTAACTACTTTTGGACATACTTGCAAAAACACATCACATAGCCTGTCTTATCACTTATCAGCTAAGTAGTATATTTCACTTTGAGAAAAACAACTTATTATTTGTCCTATTCCTTCTTTCTTAAATGCATTGAATATTTATGGCATTTAAATAGGTTATATTTTGATTATGAATTGTATTTAAAAATTTAGCTGTCTGTTGTTGTGTAACTCAGATAAATTATTTCACAATATTTTTTTGAAGATTGTAAGAAAGCAAATTTCAGGGTTTTATATTGTTCACCATATACAGAACATCTTATTTTTCCAAATAATTGACATGTGGGGAAGCTTATATAAAAATTGTGGTTACTTTATTGTGCATTATGGGTCATCTTGGTCAACTAGCAGAATAATGGTGCAAATCTAAATTGATACAATAAATTATAGTTTTAGAAAATATTTCAATTCATAGAACATTGTTAAAAATTATCAAGGTGTTACAGAATTAAGATGTTGAAACTTAAACAGGTTACTAGGCTGATCCAAAGGGCAACTAACTACAAAACATGATGCCCTTTTTCAAAAAGTTTTTATTGGTACATTTTATATAAAGCTCATAATCACTCACAATAATGGGGAATTTGTACCAGTATATGACACAAATTAATTCTCATTTTTGCCCACATCCCTACCCACACACAAAACCTCCCCACCCCTTATATACATGCTGTTTCATTTTCTTTCCAGATGCTCTTGACTTGAACTATATTTCCAACTTTGCTACTCACTTCTGAATTCTGAAATGTTGCCTTATTTGACATTTCACCTCTGTAAGACCTTCCTTTCCCTTTAAGCTGATATTCATATATCTTTTAGAGTAGATCACCCTTATGTTAGGTGCTCATTACTATAATTAGAAAAATGGAGAAGAAGGCTTATGGTCTCCAAAAAAAATGAAAAGACATCATAAGAACTGCTCCTATATAATTACCATCTATAAAATATTTCAAGACACTGGTGACATGCTGTTTTTAAAAAAATATCATGGAACAGAAGTGTTTATTTCTGAACTTGTTGAATTCTCATTTGAAATCAGTCATGTAGACTTTACTGAATTTCTTTGAGTTCAAAGTTATGAATTTTGCATATGGTAATATAATAGGATAATACTACTTAACATCTTGAAAGCAGTCATAAAAATCTACTAATATATAAAATTGTATCTCTATATATGAAATAATGTACATAAAAAGGCAAGAGGTTCTGGTTTCAAAGCTAGTATCATAAAATAAAGAGGAAGGAAATTTACACAACACCATTATGTCTAAAGAAGAAATAGTACATTTTGACTTGCTTCATACATATTGGAGAAACATATATTATCACCATGATCACCTGACAAAGACTGCACTTGTTATCTAAGTCATTTGTAGAGTGGTTGGTCAAAAGTGAAATTTGACTAAATCTGTCTGAATTGAACCAACTAAAACTTTATTTAGTAGTATGACTCCAACTCACAGAAAAACAGACTTTTCTCAAGAGTTCCAGTAATAAACTTTAATATCCCTTAGTGCTCATTACTTTATATTTGTTAAAGTATATATAATATTCATTACATTGACCTACTAAATATCTCCTCACTACTTCTTGAACAGTGTTAAATCATAGTTTGACGTTATTCTTCCTTACGAATGGAGGTTAAAGACTTTTTAAAATCTAGCCATTCACTTTGATCAAGAACTATGAACACATTTTTTTTCCTTAAAAGTCTGATTGCCATGTATAACTCTTTGTTTATAGTATTAAAAACATGATATAGTGTCTATCATCATGCAGGTGATTATTTTCTTATTTTCAGCTTCATTTGATAACTTTATCTTGATGTTAACTAAATAACATGCTATCTTTCTCCTTTATTTATTAAAATAATCCTCATATGTCCACCTGTTATAGATTCCTTGTAGAATTAGTGAGGACTTGGGTAATTACATAAGACCAGAACTTTGCAAACAATTTCCATGAACTTAGAGGAAAACTACCAACGGTTGTTAGATGCAATTCACAAGGAGTTTTAAAGTTGTCAAAATGTGTGATTTGTAACGGGAGATATACAAAGCACAAATATTTTAGGATAAAGGAAATTAGAAAAAATGAGGAATACTTAACTACTTGATTGAAAATTAAGCTAAATGATTAGGAAGTGAATCATCTTATGTTAGTGCTACCATTTCCTATGTACCAAGAAATCTTCATTTGAAGAACTCATTATGTTAAATATCTAGATTTGGTTGAAGATAAAAGATCCTCTGAGATTACTTTGATTTCTCAGCCTACACTCTTCCTTCATCATCTCCAATATTCAAACACTATTATATATATATAATTTGCCATTTACTTCATTTTCCACTGCAGAAACATATTCCCTCTTCATAAGCCAGAGGAGAAAGGAGATAAATGAATGGGTTAAATGTGGCTTTTCCGGCACCTTTTCTTACTAAGACAAGGGAATCCCAATTCTACTCAACATCAATTTTGTGGAACAAGTGTCACATATTTGCCCCTAGTGAGGCAATTAAATGTACTTTCTGGTTCTACTTAGTTCAGAATATACTGAGAAATGTAGGTGATCCCAAAATGTAGTTTGTAGAGAGAGGGTGGGAAGTACTTGCAGCTGTTGGGGACATAATCAGTAGTAACAGGTTCTCAGAGACAGTAGCACATAAATTGAACATTTTAATGCAGATTTTTGGAAGCAGAACCCTACAGGAAATATATTAGAGAGAGAGGGGTAGGGAGGGCAAAGCCACTTAAATAAAATTCAGGATATTTTTTGATGAGACAGTCAAACGTGGTTGAAAAGGTGTGTTAGATCAAGCTGGGTATGTACCAAATGCATAGATCAGAAATGTAATGTGAATCCCTCCCCTAATGAAGAAGAAGCAGCAGAAAGACACCTGAATTAGTTCTCAGCTTGCAGAGCTCTGTAGGAGGCTTGCCAAGCTCGTTGTGCATTCAGGGAAATAACACTAGGCCAGCTTGCTGCTTCCTGGAGATCCACCCATTACAAGATACTGCCTAGTAACACCTTGTTCTTGGGTCGGATCCAACTATCTAGGGGCAATGCCAGCTTAGCAGAATCTTTAATTCCTTAGATTTAAAGCATCAGCACAGCATTTGTGTGTATGTTTTCAACTTCTCCAAAACAATACTTCCTTTGAGATCTGTAATCATGTTGGAAGATTCTGGAAGCTAAAGACATGGCAAAGGTGAAAATCAAGGAGATAAATGACTTCCATCATCGGTAAGTGGTGTTTAAGATCCCTGGATTCTCTGGGCATCTCCTGGAATCTACTGTGTGCACTCTGTTAGGTAGACTAATCCCACGCCTGAGAATTGCTTCTGTTCATTTTCCCAGGCTGCCTGGACCGATAAAGGTGCCCTATTTTAGTGTGTGCAGAATAGATTATAAATGCTGAAGCTTATAATTGTTGATTACTCAGTAGCGTTTATCATAGAGAACATTGATCTTAGATCAGTGGTTCCCAGTGAGGACCATTTCAGATACCCCAAGGATATTTGGAAACATCTTCAGATAAAAGGTGGAGATAGCCAGGTTTTTGCTGTTGCTATCTAGTAGATAGCCATTAGGTCAGCTATTCACAACAAAGATTTATTTCCTTAATCCACAGGTTGAGAAATCCTTATGCAGATCAGGTGTGGTTAATAAAGGTGGATGAACAATACTGGGATTTGGCTACTTACTGCTGAATGTGGAGTGACTGAATAGATTTAGAAAAAATAAATTTAAAGAGAAGCCTCAGGAAATTCTTTTAAATTCATTAGTGTTAAGAAGTTGTTCCCAATTTCTGATGGATATTTTCTTCTGTGACACTCAGTAAGGCCAGCGACTTCCAGCAGTCCAGAGTATTCTCTGGTTATAGACACTAGCGTTAATACATACATTGAAAGAATCTCTGCAGAATGAATGGAAGTGGTGTCATTTGGGGTGACTGTTTACTCCTGTAGAAGAAATCTAAAAGCCAATCTGATGTGGGTTGGATAGGGGAGTGAGAAAAAAATGAGAATTAAATTGTGTCATATACTGTTACAAATTTTCAATATTGAGTCTGATCACAATGTGTATATGCAATGTACCAATAAAGATAAAAATTAAAAAAAAAAAAGACAGAACAGAATTACCTAGGAATCCCCAAAAGGAGGGCGAAGAAACAGCTTCTGGAGCTGTTTCAGTGATCAGCATTGTAATTAGTTAATTCAGCCCCCACCCTGAAGTCACACAGTGTGCGTGTGGAATCTGTATCTGCTGTGACACTAGAGGCCAAACACTGGAAAAGCCATAACGAGGAGGCGGCAGATCAAGAAATGGCGACATTCACATGGAAACTAAGTGACCGTCTATAAGCCTGAATTTCATAGAATGAATGTGTCTATTGATCTCTTATGCATCTTCCAAATGTAAATACTGCTTTCAATTCTTTCAAAGTAATACATGAAATAAGAAATTTTGTCAAATTGACTTTCTAAATGAGAGGAGGTGAAGGTGAGTGCAAATGTTCCTTAAAAGTTTTATTTCTCTTGACACATTCTGTTTTACCCATCTGTAATGCAAGGTAGGCGGTTCCGATGCACATTTTATGAATTTGAACTTGAAATGACTCTAGTTTTAAAATAATAATGGTAATGAGTTAAAAGGGTGACAAGGACTCCAAAGGCAAAGTTGAAAGTCTGTGCATTGACAGGCCAATTAATATAAATAGAAATTATCAGATAATCCACATTTAAGATTGGACTTCATTTGGCTAAAGATGCATTAAAGGTGTTAAAAGAGAAAAGTCATAATACACTGCAGTGCATACCAGGCTGCTTTGAAAAGCAGAGGGTTTTATGAACACTCAGTAACTGCCCCGCACACATCCAAACTTGTGTATGTTTCCTTACAGTAAAAAGCAATATAATTGTGATTTACTGTTACCATTCAAGCTAACTTACTTCCTAATGATCTATTTGCATGGTGGAAAGTACATTTTATTTCACATCAAATCTAATGATGCCACCTGTCCAATTTCAAGTACAACACCAACAATTAAGCAAGAAAATTAAAAAAAAAAACTATTGTAAAAGAATGTCTATTAGCCGCCTTTAACCCATCCCTCCCCACTTAGTAACAGTGAATTTAATGTTCAAGATGCAGCAAATTTCAACCCTCTCTCAATCTCTCTCTCTCTCTCTCTCTCTCTCTCTCTCTCTCTCTCTCTCTCTCTCTCTCTGTCTCTCATTACAGTTCACTAAAGGTAATTTCCACAGATGAGGCTAAGTCATACTAAGTTCACTGCGAGGGTGTATTCATTTTGAGAAATGTTAGACGAGTAAGAAGTTATATGCAGGTACAGAATGACTTATCAACCTTTAACAATACTCCTGTTGCCTGACTCTCATTGGCCTTAAGCAGAGGAGGGGCAACACTATAGATAATAACCTAGTGTGTCAAAACACACTTCTAATATTCTTCAAGAGCATACAATTTAAGGATATACATTCTCTTGGTTTTGAAGCATGTGCAACATTATACATGTGCATTTCTTTTCTCTGCTTCAAGGTTCAAATCTTAGGGTGACAG
This sequence comes from Thryonomys swinderianus, assembly GCA_004025085.1. Taxonomy (NCBI): domain Eukaryota; kingdom Metazoa; phylum Chordata; class Mammalia; order Rodentia; family Thryonomyidae; genus Thryonomys; species Thryonomys swinderianus. Next base: position 16,125 of record PVIC010019058.1, read on the forward strand.
CTGCCTTTTTAAAGGTGAGTCATTACAGTCATTTGGAGAGTCCCTTAACAGATGGATAGGGCTGTTTTCCCAGGGAACACTGAGAGGTTACAATTCTCAACAGCTTTTAATCATTTCAACAAATTTACACACATCTGTCAATTACCCTGTTCAGTAAAGTTAACAATACAGCTATCTGAGGGTGATGAAGTAATAAATTAGAAGATTACTCCAAAAACTGTTGTATGCAGAAAATTTAGTTTAAAATATATTCAAAGGTTTATTTTTTGCCCCACAGCCAAAAATACTTTGAATTTCCAGTTATGAATTTTGTTCATAATCATTAATAATAGATAAAGGGTTCTTAGGTGTCTCATAAATAAAAAAAGATAGTGACAAAAAATAAAATATAGAATTAAACAGGAAAATATTTAAGGCACAAAAATAAGTCATTTTTTACTTCAAATCTTTTATTATTGCACAATGACGGCACAGAAGTGAAGAGGAAGAGCTGTTGTAGGGAGCTCCGTGCCTCTGAGATAAGCTGTGTGGCTGAACTCCCTCAACTGGAATCTAAACTTGGGTGAGCACTTCCATCAGGCCACAGGGTCTTCTACAAGGAGTGGGCAAAATGTGACTCCGGGATCAATGTTTCATTTTGCAAACGAAGATTTACTGGAAGCTGGCCCCTCCCATTTCTTTGACATACAGTTTTTGGCTGTTCTCCAGCTACAGCCCTGAGATGTTAGAGAAAGAAAAAAAACCCTGACTATTCCACAGAGATGTAATACTACTTGGCCCTACTGGAGGGAATTTGCTGTCCGCTGCATAGTATAACTATGTTGTACTTCACTTTCTTCATGTATAAAATGTGAGTGATAAGAATAACCCTTATGGCAATTGTAAGGTGTAATGCATGGAATGCTTGTAAATATTTGGGCCCATAGTAAATTCTCAATGAATTTTGTCTATCATTACAATGGAATGTTGTCAGTGATATAAATCCATCCACAGATAACCACAGCACATAACTTCAAATCCTTGGTGAAAGTTCTTCTCAAAGGAATTATCAAAAACATTTCAAGAATTCACTTGGTTTATTTCCCAGTGATTATAAGCGAGTATATTTTTTTCGTACATGCATCCCTCGTGAGTCTTTTAAGCATTACCTCTGTTTGACCGAGAACCCTTGAGACTTTTACCTTGTTTGTCACTAGTTTGAAGAAGTACGTCGTCCATGGTCAAATGCTTCCCAGTAAAGTTAAACAAGTGGCAGCTGGCACCATACAGCTCTGTTATAATGAAAACATGAGGTGGCTGCCATTCTACAGTCCTGCACTAATGAGAACAGTAGGAGGCTCGCATTACAATGGTCTAATGAAAACAGGAAATGGCTGGCATTAAATTGGTATAATAAAAACAGGAGGTGGCTAGCATTACACTGGTAGAATAAATAAATTCAGAGATGTCAGGCTTCCCAGTCACAGTTATGTTATATATGCCCACAGTAGCCAGTATTTAGGCCAGATCCCTTCCAGCCAACCAGCCAGTGTTGAATGAAAACAGAATTTTTGAACTATGCTTCAAAAATTTCTTCTGTTTCATTTCTGATTTTCCTTGGGCAGAAGCAAGCATGTTTTACAATAATGGTATAAGCTACACTAAATCTTTTCTTTCTCTAATAATTCCAAAGCAGGCAATATCGTTTTTGACACGGAAGAAGTTGGCTGGAATAAAAGCCAACAATTCAAAGAGAGTTTCTAATTTAGTCCTTGCCTTTTACTCTGCTTTCTCTTTTCAGTATCAAGGATAACTAAATTTTCAGGTTCCTCTAAAACACTAAAATGGAGACTAGTAAGAGAAGAAGAAAGCTGGAGGAGAAAATTATGCACAAAATCAATTGTTTAATGACGTTTTTTTTTTCTCTGAATAAGGGTCAGAGTTTCTCATACAAAGATTTTGTTTTTCATTTTATTTATCAGTATAGACAGCAAGATCTGTGGAGCTCTCAGACAACAGGCCTACTCCATCTTCACTCATAGCATCAGCTGTATCTTACTATCTTGTCGTTTTGTCTTTAAGTCTGGCCTGAGAACTAAGCAAGTTGGAACAATTCAAGGTAAGGATATTAAGATAGCACAGAAACCTCCCATTATTCAGTCACTCTACTTTCCATCTTCACAATTCTATGTTAAAAACTTATTTTTTTAATTTAGAAAGACATACATAAGTATTTACAAATGACTTCCGAAAGACAATAATAACAAAACAGATTTCTATAGAAAATTTTATGTCACTTCATGTACTGAGGCTGCCGAAAGATTCACCTTTCTAATACCAGAAAGAGAAGAAAGCATTCCGGGAAGGGACCCTGGCCAGAAAGCAGCCTAATAAAAAGAAGATGAAAATACATATAATTAAACCAAACTGTTTTAAATCAACTTTCTGCTCCAATATTTAATAGTCTTTGCTCTGTAATTTTATTATTCTTTTCAGAGACTTCTGATTTAGCTTAAGAAACAAAGGCAATTTTTATGGACACCTTTGTATCCAGTATGTAGTAAATAAGCAACTAAAGAAAGGAAAATACACTGACTTCTTACTCTTACCTTGCTTCTATATTTAGGAAAGGTTAGTTATTTCTTTCTGAGTACATCTTGATAGGATTTCACAAAAATTGATAAGAAAAATAAGAAAAACTCTGGACAAGAAAAAAATACAGTAGGAATAAACGGAGAACAGAAAGTCAATTCGCGCTGCTTACTCATTTCTTCCCACTGAAGCACAGGTTACAATGTAGAGGCAGTAATTTCTGTCCCCTGTTTTAAACCCGAATTAAATCAGGAACACCATGAAAATTAACACATACATGCATGAAATCTGTGGCTGGGCCTGCATGGGACTCACAGACATGGCTTAATCGAGACACAAAGTGATGTGTGCCATGCATTCAAAATTAGCATCTGGCCCAGAGCCATTAAATTTGGCATCCCAAGAACTGATTCTATCCTTTGCCAAGTTTCCACAGGCACTACACTGGCTGAATTCAGAATCACAGCCTCTAATTTCTCCTTCAACGGAATCTTTTTGAATTGTGGAACCCGAGCAAGTTACAAGTGAGCATAAAATATTGAAGGTGAAATACAGATTCTCTAAAGAGGAAGATTTTAGAAAAGATGTGGGCAGAACATGAAATATTTCCAATTGATCAATTGTAATGTAGACTGCAGACAAGCGAGCTCACCCCATTCAATTCGTTTGTCCTTTCGCAAACAAGAGCACACTGCAAGCTATCTAGGCTGCCAACCTTCAAAGAAACACTTGAGAACTTATAAATTCTGCATACTATAAATTTACTTGACAGGTCTCATCACATGGTAAGCAGAATTTTTTATTAACTCACTTGGTGGAAGAAATGGCATTTTGCCCTAATTTCAGACTAACCAGTTCTGTCACGATTGGCATATTTATTATGTTATTAAATACATCAGTCAATACCACCTGGTAAAATTGAGTCTCATTATATAAGGCAGTTGTTAAAACTATAGATTTATTTTTCAAAGTCAAATCAACAAGCAGAAAAGAATATCATTTTATCTGAATTTCAGAATAAATATGTTACCAATGCAAATATATCTGACGTGAAATAATGAATTGACCTTTCCTCAGACGATGCTTAAGATGACTCCAAATTGTGTTTCCCTGAGAGTCCTGCACCGAGGACTTGACCATACATGGTTTCAGTTTTGTGCAGCTTATGCAACCCAGCCAAATACCAGGAGTTACAAAAGGATCACAATGAATGAGGTGACAGAATGTGAAAATAATTTGAACAAATTTCCTTAGAATAGAAGAGGAGAGAGAACAGAAAGGGTTAGAGAGAATTGATATGCTAAAAGAAAATAATTATTTAAAAATCATAAAAGGAATATGTTGGTACATTTCCTTAGATATCACTAAAATTATTTAAAAATAAATGGATGAGGGTAGAATATTCAAGGAAAAATTACAAGTGTTTTAGTTTCATTTTTCCCCTGAAGCTCATTATAGCAGCTTTAAATAAGCACATAAAATAATGGTATAAGAAGAAATTAAATTTCCACGGGTAGAGTGAGCACTATTAAAAGGAAAAAGCAACATAATCTGAGATTTACCCCTATATCTTTAACAATAGTTAAGTTGCGTTTTTGAAAGGAAAATAAAATTTTAGTAAGATAAAATACAATCCCTATAAGAAAATTACTGTATTTCTAAAATGATTGAGCTGTCAGAATTCCTCAAAAAATAACTTTGATAGTAGTTCATACTAGACCAATATATGTGACTTATTTTAAAGAACAATGAAAAATTCATGGTATATCTTCTTGATGCTTATTTTTCTTTTTAACTATTTTATCCCTTATATATGTACGGTTTGTTTCCATTTTTTCTTAAAGCTAAATGAAAGATTACTTAGCCCAAATATAAATTATAATCATACACTTACTATTGTTATTTTTAATGTACAAGTAAACATTTGTATATGTTTATGTTATGTAACATGATTTTTTTCTTTTTCTTTTCTTTTCTTTTTTTTTCGAGACAGGGTCTTGCTTTGTAGTTCAGGCTGGTCCTGAGCTCACTATGTAGCCCAGGCCAACCTGGAACTCAGCAATCCTCCTGGCTTTGCCTCCCGAGTGCTGGGATGACAGGCGTGAGCCACCACGCCCGGCATTGTGGTATGCGGTATTGATTGTGGTATGTGGTATTGGTGGGAGTGAGTTGCCACGTCCAGCATTGTATGTGGTTACCAGGGATCGAGCTCAGGACCTTGTGCTTGTGAGGCAGGCGCCGGAGCCACTGAGCTAAATCTCCGGCTGTATGTAACATGATTTTGATTTGTTGTAATAGGGTCTTGCTACATATTTCAGATTGGCTTTAGACTCACTGTGTAAACCACTCTTCTGCCTCAGCCTCCCAAGTGCTGAATTACCCACATTTGCCACCATGCAGCACAGCATGATACTTTGAGATATCTATATGACATGCAGTGGCTAAATCCAACTAATTAGCATATGTATTCCCACACTATCCATTTCAGTGGCATTTTATGAAATACAGTGGGCATAAAAAATCATTGGAAAATCTCAAATACATATTTCTGAGAAAATTTTATGCAACAAGTTATACTTGTAGATTATTTTCAAATAAAATTGTACTTACAAATGAGTAAATGTTCCTATATATGTTCCTTCAAGGTCAGTTTCATAATTCTTTAAACAAATCTATGCTGAATAAAACTAGCAGTCCTCTAAATATTTTCCTGTAATTCTTACATTTCTCATCTCTACCAAATAAGAAACAACAGGTGAGCATTACCAAGTGTTGGGGGCAGGAGGAAAGAGTTGTATGGAGAAAAACAATTCAGAAATCCATGCCCTACAAGTCAGAAGCAGAAGAGTATTTTATTGCATATTTTCATATCTTACTAGATATGAAATTTCTGCTGAAGACTTGATAATATAAACATCATTGCGAAAAAGCCCATATGCTACCTGCTACACAAAGTTAGTGTCTTTTGAGGTTTTTAGAAATTTCATTTCAGTCTCTATGTGTTGGTTTTTCTCAGGAAATATGGTTATTTCATTCTTATTTCACTTAGGAAAACTCAAGAAGTGAGGCTAAATTGGATGTATAGTTTTTTCATAATGAGAATTTAGGAAGTTAATAAATCCACAAACCCAGGGTTTAGTTGGAGATGTACATCGTATGTAAAGTGGGGCAACACTGGGTATGTAGAATATGGCTCCTTAAATACAAAAACTCAACATGGTACAAAAAAGGGAAAATGGGTTAAAATGACTTTCATAGTGGATGCTTTCAAAGGGATGAATTAATTATGGAGACAATGAGATGATTCTTGAACTACCTCACAGTCTTTTAAATATATATTTACTTTAATTGCTTCTTGGTCTTTTGGCTAAGATCAAGTGTAAATAAATATTTACTTTGAATCATACATGAAATGTTGTGTTGGTTAATTTTACATCAGCTCTGTCTGATAATTCTCTGGATGGATAGACAGATAGGCTCTCTCTCAACTGTTTCTACTTCTCTGGAGAACTTTTGACTAATGGAGTCTAGCAAAGGACCTACCATAATATTGTCAGGGTTAACTTATTCTGTGATAGTTTCCACTGAAGAATTGTGGCACATCATACTGAGGAATATAATCTAAATGAATTTTGTGTCCAAGGACCATATAAGTTGATTTTCCCAAATATCTTCTTCAAAAGAATGCACACAGGAAGTAATTACTTAGCTATTGAAAATGGCATGTAGACATTTGTACAGTAACAGGAAGGCTTGAAAATTGGTGAAAAGAATGAAATTTGGGGAAATGGAAGAGGAGAATACAAAACCTAGGTGTCTGAAAGACTATGACTTGTTTAGAAAATTGTGTCAGGATGAAGCTTTCTAATGCATTTATAGCTGCCAAAAAGGGGTGTCCTATTAAATAATTTCTTGGCAAGTATGTTAGAATGATTTCTTAATATTTCCCTGGAACACCCAACTTCCTTAAAAGAAAATATTTTATTTTTCTGTTAAAAATTATTTATATTATGTTAGTGAATTTTGTACATGTAGAAGTAAAATAATGTGATTTGCATATGTTGATACAAAAAAGTGCTTTTATGAATTATATACAAACAAGAATGCAATCCAATAAAATCCAAATTAATCAGAATTAATGTGATGAATGGTTGTATTTTGCTGAATAAATATGGTCTTTATTTAGGGACTGTATTTTGCAAATGAATAAATATGAGATGGTCTCTATTTAGGGACTGAGTGCAGGTGCTATTAAGTTTTGCATGGTGAAAGTACTGTTTTCCCTGCTACTTACTTCTTTTCAATCTATTGTAAAACATTCATTACTATGCATACCCTATTTTCTTCTGATTGGAAATAACATTTACATATTAATTTCTCCATTTTCCTTCAGTTTAGCCTACTACAATATAGTGTTACTTAGTTTCAAAATGAGCAACTAAAGATTTAATTATTTTCAAAATAAAAATCCTACAATTTAAAAATTCTGACTGAGATATTCTGACACCAAAAAAATGAGCTCCAGAAAATATATCTATTTGAATATAAATGACTCAAGCATATAATTTTTATGGCAGAGTAATACTCCATTTTATAGGAAAAAAAAGCTTTATCCAGTTTCTAGTTGATGGGCATTTGGGTTGTTTCCAAGACTGGGCTATCACAAACTGAGCTGTTATGAACATGGGTGCAAATGCACGATGTGTATATGTAAGGTACCAATAAAGATTCAAATTTTAAAAAATCAGCTCCATGTCATAAAGTGTATACTGACCTCAGTTGGGTGACACTATTAAGAAGAAATTTTCACTATGGTTATTTTATTACTTGATTTTTTTTAAAATTTAAATTTGTTTTGTTCATCCCTTTTCCCTATAATTTTGTTACAGAATATATGAATGAAATTGTGAGATGCAATAAAAAGTGCCATAGAGGCATAACAATACAATTTAGCAAGTAATATCTTACTTTGGGAATAGTAGTGGAATTTATGTCATTAGCCACAATTTAGCTGTAAAAACGAATCAGTTTTAGTCAGTGAAACTCCATGACAGGAGAATGTGTGAGGCTGCAGGGATCATTTTCAAAATGAGGAAAAGCTAGTGAGGTAGGGCACTCTTGAAAATGTTGTTAAACTGCTCCAGCTTAGCACAGTGCCTAACAAGGAAGAAGTGGCCCTGAAATGTCTCATTCTTACTTTGATGAGCCCTTATGATGTATTTTACTGTTGCTCTCCATATATGCCACAAGTGTTGATTTTGACTACACTGGCTCACAGCGGCCTCATAGTTAGTGGTGAACAAATTTAATGATCTGTTCTGTTTTAACAAAAATTTAGTGTTAAAGCAAAATAAGATATTTAGACTAATCTGTATGACTCCACTTGAGGTTTTAATAAACTGCCAAAACAATGTGCTAAAACTCCAGTTGAAGGGTTTTTCCAAGAAAAAAAAAATCCCCCCAAGGAAATAAATGATTTCCTTCAAGAGGCACTGATAGTTTTGAATATTTAAAAATATTTTATTTTTATTTAGTTATCTAGATTCTAGAACGTCCTACTTCATATTACTAATTAAGTAGCAAAGGATTCAAATGTCCTGAAATATGACAAACACACTCCAATTGCAGTTACATTAAAATTACTTTTCTGAAGTTATAGCACACATACTTCCTACTCTTGTGGCATATTCATGTGTGAATATACACTGGCTGTGTAGGGTCTACATGGAGGCCCAAAGCAAAATAACAAAACAAAGCAAAAATTAACTGAAAAATATTGGCAGGGAAGACAATACATATGGATGTGGGTGGCAGTGTTTGAACAACAGATCTGGTCATCCCTAATGGAACATTTCAGAAAAAAAAAATATTTATAGCAAACTAGTTCATTGTGTTAACATTAAGAGATGTTTTGCACAATGTATTTGTATACTACTGGAGTTAGAACTTTTGCCTCTTTTGGATTATTGCCTTTGGATCTTATTTGTGAAATAGAGTATTGTCTGGCTCTCCTTTGCTTTCATGTCTTAAATTTTGTTACTTTCCATAGAGTTAGCTTACAAATATTTGGCTAGCATTGTTTATGTATATTGTGTGACAATATTATGTATATACATTTATATCAACAGCGTGATTCCAGGTAATGTGGAACAATGAAAAGAATCAAAACATTTGCAATTTATTATATAACAGTTTCTGAAATGTTCGTTACATTTAATCTATTCCTTCTTAAAGATTTCTCTGCTTTAACTATGAGACACAGATCACACCCCTTTTGTAAAGATCAGAGGCTTTGAAATCTGAACTATATAGATGCAAATATACTTCACACAATTAAAAACTCAATGAAGTTGTGTAAATATTTAAATTAACTGCAATATCTTTTCATCTGTTTGAATATATCTACTTCATTAAGTTATTGTAAAGATAAAAATTATAATACTTATATGTAATACACCAACAATGTAATTATTGACATATTAACTTTATTTGTTATCAAGTGGTAATTGTTATACCTTTTACTTTGAAATAAAAACTATCATTAAACTTTCAGGAAATATGTTGGATGATTAGCCTGAGATATATAATAAGTGAATGTGGAAATACAAAGGAAGATGACAAAAGTCATGTATTTTGCTCCAATCACAATGAAATATTTTAATTCACTAACTTTTAAAAGTCAACTGTTGTATGATATCAACATGATCTTGTTTTCAGGGGACAAGAAAAATAAAGATGACTTAAGAGAGCTGCATAAGGTTATGGGCCAGCTTGATACTCTACCCAGTTACTGGAGGATGCCCAGTCACCTGATGAAAGGACAGCAGTGGATGAAATAATAAGACACAAAGGACAAGTTGTAAAGAATAATGAACAATAATTTATCACTTAAGGGGCCAAGAGTTGATCTTTGGCTCTTTCCTGTGTAAGGAGTACTTATTCTTAGTTCTTCTGTGTCTAAGACCCAATCTTAGCTCTCATGGCTAAGACCACGTGTGCTCAATTAGTCAGTATTTATAATTATAAATATAGCAAGGGGCATGAAGTCAGATGTAAGGAATAGCAGAACTAATCTACTGATTAGCCAAGCTGTAAAATGGGTGTAGCTATGTATTCTCATGAAGGGTTGGTCACAGTTAACAAGGCACTTGTGCTATCTTACAGGTCACAGCTAATGAGCCACCTGCCTTAACATTAGATAGCATTTGGCCTTGGAGAATGGCTACATAGAGACATAATACCTCATCTACAGTGTTTCTTTGCTGTTAAGAGAGGTGACAATTTCATTGATCATTGAGACCTTAGTTGTGAACAATGGCATAGGGAAATTTATCTCTCTATCAGCTGCTGAAAGGTCAATTGGCTAATCATATGCAAGCCTTAGAATGACTCATAATTTCAATCAATAGCCAAATGCATAAGTCAAATCATTAATATCTAACATATGCTCAGTGTGATTCCAAGCGGATCTCCCCAAATCATCCAAGAATTGATCGGAGTTCAGTTTTGAAAAATGCATCTTTTCATCAATATTATATTTTTACTGGGTGAATTCCACCCAGGAGTCTGGGAGATACCTCTAAGTTTTAAAGTGTATCTCTTTCAAATTAAACTTTCAAGTGTTTATTTTTTTTGTAAGATGGAATACAATTGTAGACCAAGGAAGCACTACCAGTAAAGGTATATATATATGATTGATAACTCCATAGATACTTGGATATTGAGAAATATACACATTATGGAAATAAGGTGTGCATGGAAGAAGAAATAGAATGTGACATTAGAAATATGCGAGGCCTGGATGACCTGCAGGGCTCTTAGTGTTTCATACTAATTATAAAATAATAAAGCATCTTTGAAATTCCCCATCAGAAACACTGTGTGACAGTGTTACAAGTACATTGAATTCAAGAGACAGTAGAAATGATAAAAAATCACAAAGACAACTCTTTAGCTCTCTAAGTACCTTCACAGCTCTTACGATGTTGCTTCTTACTTCATGTGAAAATTGGAGCAATCAAACAAGAAAATAGCATATTCATCTACATGCAGTACAATGCCTCCTCCATTCCCAGCTTGGATGAGCTCTCTCCCCTCCCAATATTTAAGGTGACATTGCCACATGCATGGCAAACTCTACCTTCTGAGGGACTTCACTCTGGGCAATTCTAGTGATTCTCTTCTAAATTGCCAATGATTTTCTGTCTGATGAACATCCCTATTATCCTATACATGTGATGGTTTATTCCAGTTATATGAACATACATAACACACCGTTGTATAGGTTCCAGTGTCCTCACCAGATACTACTATATTTTCATTCTCATTTTTGATAAAAGTCTTGTTAGATTTCATTGCTATACTACACCTCTCAATTGTCTTCTCTTATTCTCTGAAACTATTCTTTGAAACTCATACTAGGTCTTGCTTCCTTTTCCTATTTCCAAGACCCTGGTAATTCATTTCAATTTTATTTTTTAATATACATTGCCAACACATAATGATTTCTCATAGGGTATGGGTACCTATACGTAATGCATCTTAATTCAAACTTGCAGGGTATAAGGTTGACTTCCAACATTGAAATTAATTCAATTGCAACAGCAGCATTTCACATAACTTTTTCTTTTTTTTTTTTTTTTTTTTTTTGAGACAGGGTCTCACTTTGTAGTTCAGTCTGGCCCTGAGCTCACTATGTAGCCCAGGCAAGCCTCGAACTCAGCAATCCTCCTGTCTCTGCCTCCCGAGTGCTGGGATGACAGGCATGAGCCACCACGCCCAGCTTCACATAACTTATCTATCATGCATCTTAGTTTTCAAGAGTTTTTTTGGTTTTCATTCTGAGTCTGACTGATCCTTCAGTGTCACCAAAGTGCTTTAGTCTTCAAGTCACTTCTCTCCTGTATGCACACACATTATTGCAGCATTTTATGGGTTTAATCTCATGGGTTTTATCCATGTGAAACTAATATCAAAATTTTTCGGGCCAGAGGGTTAGCTCAGTGGTTCCGGCGCCTGCCTCGCAAGCGTAAGGACCTGAGTTCGATCCCCAGTTACCACATATAATGCTGGGCGTGGTGGCTCACGCCTGTAATCCCAGCAGTCAGGAGGCAGAGACGGGAGGATTGCTGAGTTCGCGGCGGCTTGCCTGGGCACCATAGTGAGCTCAGGGCCAGCCTGAACTACAAAGCAAGACCCTGTCTCCAAAAAGCAAAAAAAAAAAAAAAAATTTTTTTTCTAGAGTTTTTTAAAAAAATCTATATACCAAATTTCCTTTTTAATATACCCATGTGCTCCTACTGTTATCTTAAAATTAGAGGTCATAGCCGGGAGTGGTGGCTCATGCCTGTAATCCCAGCACTTGGGAGGCAGAGACAGGTGGATTGCTGAGTTCGAGGCTTGCCTGGACTACAAAGCAAGACCCTGTCTCAAAAAAAAAAAAATAGAGGTCATAAATTTAATACAAACAAATCAAAATAAAGAAATTGATCTACCTAACCCTTCTACAGCTCAAATTGGGTCAACTCTTCACTTTCAGTCACATGTATTTCAACATACCACCCTCCTAAAATTTCCATGCAACCGTTATGGAAATTGCTAAGCAACTTGCTGCTGTTTCTCTCAAAGTTACTGAAAAAGAGTTCACCACTCATGGGTTCCACTCTTCCCAATTCAAGCTGTCAATGCTTCCAGAGAAAGTTACTCTACAATCTTCTACCATTTTCTCCAACTTCTAGATTTTTCCCATGGAATATCTATTTCCCGCTGTGATGGTTAATTGTATATGTCAATTAGACTAGGCTAAGAGATGTTCGTAAGAGTGGTAAAGCATTATTTCTGGGAGTTTATAAGAAAGTTTTTTTTTCCAGAAGATATTAGCATTTGAATAACTAGACTGAAAAAAAAATCACTATCTCCAAACTATGTGCATATCATCCACTCCACTGAGGACAAAATAAAACAAAAATATAGCAAAAGGGGAAATTGACTGTGTAACCTCCTGTCCTCCTACAATGGTATTCAGAATTATCTGGACTCTACTGCAGACTAGGATTTACATTGGCCCTCTATTTTCATAATTTCAAACTTGAATACAATCACTAATTTTCTTAGTTTTCCATTTTGTAGGTCCCAGATTGTGAAAGCTTTATCCCGGTCCACATAATAATGTACTTATGAGAAATCCTTTTGATGGCAGAAACATATATTGTACAATTCTTTTGGAAGATGAAATAACTAGAGTTGCAATTCTATAACATTTCATGGGTTGTAGCCAATGGATTGGCTAGAAATTTCAAGCTTCTGCACAGCAAAGGAAACCATCAGCAGAGCAGAAAGACAACCACCAGATTGGGAAAGAATCTTTATCAGCTTTCTCTCAGACAGAGGGCTACTATCTCGAATATATACAACTTAAAAACTCAGTCCCCCCAAATTGAAAGACCCAATTCAAAAATGGGGAGCTGAAATGAACAGACCCATTCCAGGGGAGAAACAAAAGCTGCCAAGAAGTATGTGAAGAAATGCTCAACATCACTGGTCATTCAAGAGATATAGATGCATTTCATCCCATTCCAAAAAGAATGGCTGCTGTCTTGAAATTAGCCAGCAACAAATGCTGGTGAGGTTGTGGAGAAAAAGGAAAGCTTCTCCACTGTTGGTGGGAATGTAGACTGGTATAACCTCTGTGCAAGTCAGTGTGGAGATTCCTAAAAAAATTAGGATTAAATGTCCCATTTCAATCTGCTTTTTCCCTACTAGGAATATACACAAAAGAATTAAAAGAATCATATCATAGTGACATATGTGCACCCATGTTGATAGCATGCCAGTTTGTGATAGCTCAGTTTTGGAAACAACCCAAATTCCCATCAACTGGAGACTGGATAAAGAAGATGTGGTTTGTCTATACAATGGAGTATTTCTCTGCCTTAAATAATGATAAGTTTGAATCATTTATACTCAAATGGACATACATTCAGGACATACTCATAAGTGAAATAAATAAGTCACAGATGTGTAAATATTGTATCTGTTCTCTGGTATGAGAAACTAAAGATGTTGATGAGTTCTAGAATGTATGATGTTTATTATGAAATAGAAAATATTAAGAATGAAATGTGGTGGAGGGGTGAATAATGAGGGGTAAAGAAAAATGTGATGGTAAACAGGAAAACAAAGCTTATGTATTTAGTGTGTAGAGGGTTATTGGGTGGGTAGGAGAATGGGAAAAATGAGAATTAAATTGTGTCATATACTGGTACAAATTCCCAATATTGAATGTAATCATGATGTGTATATACAGTGTGCCATAAAGATAAAAACCAACAAAAAAGGAAGAAATTTCAGAAAGATGTGCTTAGAAAATTAATGATGGTTCTGAGGAAGGTGTATGGAGGACATACCTTTCTGAACAGGTAGAATAAAAGGATGATATTTGTACTCCATATGAATGTTTCACCGGTGCATAAATTCAGCAGGGGAAAATTAAGGAATTATATTTTATAGAATTTATGTGATACAAATAACAATCATTCTTTCCCTGATCATTTCTGTCATTTCTCAATAGGCTCTTAAATGAAATAACCAGAATACAAATCAGGTATAGCCTAAAAAATGTGGATTTTATTTTTTTTTAATTCACCAAAACCGATTTGGCTACAGTCATTGCTGGGTGTTCAACATGGCGGCAGCATCAAGGCAACATTTAATCCCTGTTAGTACATCATTACCCAGGGTGATCAGCCAGTGACCTGCTGGCAGGTTGATTTCACTCTACCACCTCCCGGGAAGGACAAATTTTATTCATACCAAAATAAAGCTTACTTTGGATGTAGTTCTGCTTTCTCCACACTTCTATTGCCAATATCACTATTTATATTTATAGACTGTTTTATACCCCTTCATGTTAGTGTGTAAAGCACTGCTTGTAAACAAGTAACTGACTTTACAGAAAAAGAAGAGTGGCATGTGGCTCACACTCATGAAATTCACTAATTTAGTCCCATCCTCCTGCAGCAGTTGGGTACATAGAATGTGTAGAAGGGCTGTTTTTTTTAAGCAGTGGCAAAGTTTATTTTTTTTTTTAAAGAAGAGTGAGAGAGAAACTGATAGAGAACAGCTCAGGCTGAGTAGAAGAGAGAAAAGGAAGATGAAATACTAGCTGAAAAGAGCAGGGGAAACTACCAGAAGGGAAGCCATACTAGCAAAGAATGATTTTCTGATAGTATCCTGCAAGGTTCTCCATATGGAAGCATGCATTCTAAATGAGGATCATAGACGTGGTG
>PVIC010019059.1:0-30973 GCA_004025085.1 Thryonomys swinderianus
TTCACTGATTTTTGTTTGAAAAACTTTTTTCAAACTTTTCCTAAACCACCTTAACCTGTTTTGAAACAGTAGAAAATGTATAGGTGATGTAAGGCATATTACTATAAATGTGTATTGCTTTTACAATTTTTTAACCCATGCATATAAAGCAGTATTCTCCTGTGTCTTTCTTTATTACTATTGTGTTTATTTTTAATGTCAAGATCCTGGTGATACACAATTTTCTCTTGTATGTAACTTCTAAAGCTCCTCCTCAGTCTGGCTACTGATACTTCAAGTAAGTTGATCTGGAGTTGGTTATATCCTGCCATATGTGACATCAATTTCTACATCATGGCAGGAGAAATCTAGCATCTGCAGAATTGTACTAAAGCTTTCTATTTATGAAGCTTTCAAAATCTAGTTCTTTCAAATTCTAGCACTCCCATTTGTGTAATATTTAGTAACAAAAGGAAACATCAAGGCAAAAAAACATTCTAGAGGTTTCATAACATGAAACAATATGTTATTATCATACAGATATTTTAAAGTACTCCGCTAGGAAAACTACCATTTCTACATGATAGTCACCTGATTTAGAAAGTGAAAAATAATTAAGAATTTATTGAATTCTCTTTAAAGTTTATTTTCTACATGGAAGGTGTTATTTTGTTTGATTTTGACTTTTAGATTCTTCATAAGTAAGAGGTTTTTTTTTTTTTTTTTTTTTTTTTTTCTAAAAATACAACCCTTAACACTAACATTCTTCAGTGTCTACATATTTATCTGAATTCAGCTGGTATTCACAGTAACTGTTTTAGGTCACAACATAATTGTTTCTAATATATAACAACCGGCAGATTAGAACAGCCAGTTGTTCTGTCTATAATAAGTGTGTGGCACGGTAAATTAAAATGTTGAAAATTTAATTTTTAGCTAATATTTGCTAAACCTTTTAGCAAAATTTCTAAAAAAAAAAATCAAAATGGCTTGTCATTATTTACAACTCTCTTTTGTCGTGCCTCTGCCACAAATTCTTAACAACACATGAGATACTTAAAGTCAATAAAGGAATAACCAGGGACAAGCATTACTATCTAGGTGAATAATAAGCCCTGTTTTCAATGGATAGGATTGACCCACTTGGTATAATAATTTGACATTCTGAGACATTGCTTGATTGGGAAATCTAACAACAAATTAAAACGTAGGAAAATAAATCAAACAAAGGACATGGTATTGTTCAGTCTTTACTTTTTACCTTATAAAGGCCTTTCTATTTTCCTTTCCCAACCATTTCATATATGAATGAATAGCATAGGTTAAGTGCTAGAAGTTGGAGAGAAATTTACAATTCTGCTGAAGAGAATAGGTCAGTTTATGTATAAATATTAAATCCTGTTGCTGAGTCCAATGCCTTTCATAACAGAATGCACACATGCACCTCTGGGGGGCCATATTAGGAGACAGATTCTGATTTTGTGAATCTTGGCTGGGATCTAAGATTCTCCTTCTCTAACAAACTCCAAGATAGGCTGTGCTGTTGGCCCTGGCAGTTACAGAGTAGTGAGAATGTGCATGTAGAATTTAGAGTGAAATTTTCGAATAGAATAAGTTCTGCAAGTAAAATGCAGACTATAGACTATATATAAAATCAGCCAAAAATTAATTGACATCCTTCTAGTGGAATCTAATTTTAGTATATGTGCTGCCGAAGCGAGCACTTCTAGTGGAATCTAAAGCAACACTAATTCTTCATAGTAGAATTGAAATTGGTAATATGATTCACTAAGGCAGTAACAGGATATCTAAGCATTATTCACTGAACATTATTTTTGCCATAAGTGATTTAAGCCACCAAAGAGCCCAGAATAGTTTATTATAACTATGTCCATCCACCAACCTTGCTTCTGTTCTCAGAAATGAGTTGGTTATATTTTGGAGAATGTTTGTTTTCATCCTTTGCCACTTGCAGTACTATGATCACTTTGTGAATCTGGGCCCCATTTAAAAATTTTTTGGCACCCTTTACTATTGTGATGTGAATGACAGGGCAGAAAGACATGAATCTCTACATCTTTCATTTATCCTTGCTTTATAATCACTACTAAAAATGATTAAAGAGATAATTATTTTACATGAAAAAACCGCTTCCAATAAAAGATACATATTGTTTGATGGCATGGTATAGTTTGTAGTATTGCAATTTAATCTCAGACTTTATTTACCAGTTGCTGGGCAATTAATTCATCATATAAATTATAGTTTCCTATTTCTAAGAGAGATTATTTTCTTATCTATCATACATGAAATCCATACATATTTCTTTTGGTTCCCATAACATTGTATTTGTCCTTGGCTGGGTATATGGTAGAATGGCTGGAATCTGAGCACTCAGGTGGATGAGAAAATCTTGAGGCCAGCCTGGGCTACATAATGAGGTCAAGGCCAGCCTGAGTTAGAGTGGGATCCTGTCTCAGAAAACCTAAAAATAAAAAATGTTACTCCTCCTCATATGGCAACTATCTCACTGTTTACGTGGAAGAGCTGCAGCCAGCAGGACTGGATGTCCACTGTTATCACCCAACATCCAGTGAGTTCCTGACCTTTACAGGCTGTCTCCTCACTTGAAATTAAGTGTATGTGTAAGCAGTAAGTGTAAATATTATCTCTTTAGAGAGAGCATTCTGGAAACGTAAGAAAGCTACATAGGATCCAGGATATGTGCCTAAATATTTCTCCATATACCACTCACATATTCAAGCAATCAACTCTAAACCCAGAAATGACCAAATGATAGTCATGTGTCCCCAATAACCTATAAACAATCCAGTTATCCATTCATCCAGTGTACATTGAGTATGTGAGATCTCCTAGGTTTCTGAAGCCCCGAACTCTAGGCCATAAATGTCTTTGAAATCCAAGGTTGGAAGAATTTAAAAAATGACTGGGTTGCTAACATTATTCTTCTGAATAAATGCTCTGCAATATAAGTAAGAGGAGTGTATGTTGTGATCCCTCTTACATGTGAAATCTGAAAAACATGAAAGTCATAAAAGCAGCGAGTAGAATGGTAGTCAGTAGACCATTGAGAGATATGGGTCAAAGAATACCAGTTTGATGGAGGAATAAGTCAGAAGATCCATTGTATAACATGGTATCTTTAATTATACTGTATACTTGAAAAATCACTAAAATAACAGATTGAACAGTTCTCACTACAGAGGAATAATAAATATCTAACTAGTTTTATTTAGCCATTGTCCAGGATATATGGATTAAAATATATCATGTTAGACCCCATATGTATACATGTGCAATTTATATTTTTCAAACATTTTAAATATAAATTTTGTTAAAAGAGGAAAGATGTGAAAATAAACACTAATTTCTTCCTTACATTGTGGATTCTGGGGTTCCAGGAACCAGACCTCCTTGCTACAACTCCTAACTGTATGAATGTGAAATGAATGAGATATTTATATGCCTAGTTTAACTGGTTTATATAAAACTATTAGCAATTTCAACTGTGTAACATTACCAAAACAAATACTTAGACACTAGCAAAATATATTTTATCATCGTGAGTTTCAATTTATACAGGAGAAAGATAAGAAAGACTAATAAAAACCACATGAAGAAGCAAGCCCACATGTGATTATTTACAGTTCAGAGGAGATAGGTGTTTGTCATTCTTCTCCAGCCTCTAGACCACGAACAGCAACATTAAAGCTGAATCCAAGTCCTGAGGAAGGGATGCAGATAAGAAGCACCCGGTTGTAGATTCTGGTTTTCATCAGAGATAAAGTATGAAGCTGAGCCTTTGCTTAGATTGGTCTTGGAATACAATAAAATGGGACTCTATGCTACCTGTATAACTCTGCTTTTCCAAATTTTTCTCACTAAGACCACCCAAGCTGTGTAAGATAAGAAGTTCAGGAATAGCTTTGAAATACCTAATTGTAGTTAACTAACAAATCAGCATCTGAAAAGAGTGTTGAGAGAGTCCTACATTTAAATTGAGTCATGACCCAACATCTGTGCCTGAGTTCACATTCTGGCTGTCTCAGGCGAACAGCAGTGAAGCTTGCCCATTGCCTCAGCTACTCAGGAGGCTGAGACAGGAGGACTGCTATAACCCACATATTCGAGATGGCCTGGAAACATAATGAAACCATATCTGGAACAGTCAAATCATATCTCTCCCTGTACAACACTTATTCTTGTCTTTTTCAGTACTGGAGATTCAACCCAGGAACTACTAAACTGTACTCTCAACAGTTGGTATTTATGTTGAGACAGGATCTCTCTAAATTGCCCAGACTGCCTCCAGCTTATGATCCTCCTGCCTCACCCTCCCAAGTAACTGAGATGACAGGTGTGCACCACCACGCTGGGCCATCTATTAAATTTCTTTAGTAGACAGCAGTGCCTTAGTTCATGAACTTAATTTGTTTTATGATTTTTAGGAAGAAGGTCATTGTGGTGTTTGTCATGTGATGTGAAGTTTGTGAGAGCAAGCAAAATTTTGTTGAACGTTTTTGTTTGAGAATTGAGTTGTTCGCAAACAGAGGTATTCATGAACCAAAGTGTCGCTGTACTTTTTTCCAGTTACTTCTGTTTCTACATAAGTAATACTGTATTAAGTGAAAAACATACGTATGTGTCCTCGGGCCAGTGTCTGGCGTACTATAAGCCATCAGTTCATATTAGCTGTTATTACTCACAAGAAGAATCTATAACTTTCCTTCCCTCAAGAGTACATTAAAGACAATTGTAAAATTTATTTATGGAATGAAACTGATTTTCTACTTTTCTGTAGTGCCTTTTTTTTTTTTTTTGCTTTTGAGACAGGGTCTCACTTTGTAGTTCAGGCTGGCCCTGAGCTCACTATGGTGCCCAGGCAAGCCGCTGCGAACTCAGCAATCCTCCTGTCTCTACCTCCCGAGTGCTGGGATTTCAGGCGTGAGCCACTACATCCAGCACTGTGGTATGCGGTGTTGATTGTTGGTGGGCATGTCTCCACGCCCAGCATTATATGTGGTTACCGGGGATCGAACTCAGGACCTTGCACTTGCAAGGCAGGCGCTGGAACCATTGAGCTAACCCTCCGGCCCTGTAGTGCCTATTATTGAAAACTAAAAAAATAACAATCACCTCTTTATGTGGGATTTATTCTATACATGTAAATTTAATATTGTGTGTACATTCTCATGTACTGTGATATGTTTGTGTATATTGAAGTGTGTGTGTGCATACATACAAAGGCATATATCTTTGCATAGAAAATGGGATTTTTCTTACCACAACTTCTCAGGAGTGTTAAAACCTAGTCAGCTATCAAGGAGATACCTGGTATGATATAAAATTCAGTCTTATAAAACTTTCAAATGACCAATATGGCTTTTGCTACTTGCACACAGTGACAGTACCTTCTGGGTCTCTTTGGTTTGAGCCATTGTGAGAGACTCTAGTGCTTTCTGACTGATAATAACTTGACCCTGCCCAGCAGAGCTCTGGTGTGTGTTTGAGTTACTTAACCGGTTAAGGAGCCTGCAGTTGTTACAAATGGCTCCCTTTCTGCATTCTTCTGTGCATGCGCTGTAACTGCACAGTGATAAACACGTTGCTATCTGCAGAAAAGTGGCCCTCGAGCTGCTGTTGCTCTGAATCCAAGTGTCCAGCAGGTGGTCCTCAGTCATAGCCCTGGAACCGCTTTCCCGAATGAGATCGGCCATCCGTGTAAAAGGCACCTAGGACTTCAAAGACCGGCATGGGGTTAGACCTTATTGTACGCTCAGACATGAGAGGTTTTGAAATTTTAGAACATTTGCATAGATTTTTATTAGTTAAATACCCCTAGTCCAAAACTCTGAAATGCTCCAAAAGCAAAACTTTTTGAGTACCGCTGAGCATGGTAGCTCACATTAGGCTCAAAAACTTTGGGATATTGGAACATGTAGATTCTGGATTTTTTGGATTTGAGGTGCTCAACTTGTGTGGACAGAAGAGAAAACTATCTCGTGGTAATTTTTATAAAGATTACAGGTTCCCTAGTAAAACTATATACATATTTTGGTGAATAAAATATATTAGTAAACATGACTTCACTGGATTTTAATGAAAGTTTTGGAAAATGTAAAGTTGCATATGTAACTCCCACTTATGGTTCCCATTATATTTCTGGTAGACATTGTTGAAAAAAGTGGTAGAAAATAGTTAAGAAAATGATAATTTCAGGCTGGAGATTTAGCTCAGTAGTTCCGGCACCTGCCTCGCAAGCACAAAATCCTGAGTTCGATCCTGGTAACCACATACAATGCTGCTGGGCATGGTGACTCATGCCCACCAGCCATCAATACCACATACCACAGTGCAGGGCATGGTGGCTCAAGCCTGTAATCCCAGCACTCAGGAGGCAGAGGCAGGAGGATTGCTGAGTTCGAGTGGGCTACATAGCTCAGGGCCAGCCTGAACTACAAAGCAAGACCCTGTCTCAAAAAAAAAAGAAGAAAAAAGAAAATGATAATTTCTAACTCCTAGGAAAGTTATGAAATTCTAAGTGACAAAGTTACATGTACAAATACACTATATTTGAGCCCAAAATGTATTTGTTAACCCAAAAAAGTAATTTGAAATTTTATTTGCTCCAGTCAGTGCAGAATTGCTCATAAAGTGAGAATTAAAACTTTGGCAAGTGAAGACTCTTTATGGAAATGAGATTCCAGAGAAAGCAGAAGGCAGTGCAGGTTCCTAGTAGGTGACAGGCATCCAAGCGCCAACAGGGACTGTTTCACTGAAATTTCTGATAGAAGAGTAGACGCCCCGGTGATACTGGTGACCTCAGGGGTTTGTGGCGACGCATGTGAACATCAGGAAGCTGGTCCAGGGCTCTGCAGTCCTTTCTTACTGACTTTTGCTAACGTGAGCACCCTGACGATGTGGAGACTTAGGGCTGCAGGGCTGCTCCCCACGACATGGCCCTTCTGTGCAGCAGCAGCAAGTGGCTTCTGAGTGACTCAGCATTGTCACGGGGCAGCCAACTCTTGGTACTGAAGTATATACAGGTAGAATTTATTTCAAAGTAAAAGAGAATTACACCTGTGTGTGAGGAGGCACACAGTGCCACAAAGGCGTCTCCCCGACTGTAAGTGGACACTTTCTCATACACACAAAAGTTACTGCTGGGGTTTTGGGGAGGAGAATTATAATACTTATCAAAATTTTACTTAGAGCTATTTTGGCATTGTAACATCTCTTTCTGTTATTTTTTTTATGATCAGTGTTTCCTTGAAGGCTTATAAAGATAAGTACTAAATTTAAACCAAGTCCCAGTCTGAAGCAGGAGGACCTTTACACTTTTCCCCTTGTACCAAGATGTGGAATGTGGCAGCAAGGAGTGTTGTATGTCTTTTTTTTTTTTTTTTTTTTGAGACAGGTCTCACTTTGTAGTCCAGGCTGGCCCTGAGCTCACTTGGTAGCCCAGGCAAGCCTTGAACTCAGCAATCCTCCTGCCTCTGCCTCCCGAGTGCTGGGATTACAGGCGTGAGCCACCATGCCCAGCACCACGGTATGTGGTATTGATGGCTGGTGGGTGTGAGTTAGCACACCTAGCATTGTATGTGGTTACTGGGGATCGAACTCAGGGCCTTGTGCTTGCAAGGCAGGCGCCGGAACCACTGAGCTAAATCTCTGGCCCTGTATGTCTTGTTTTGAAACTAGATGGCCACGTGACCAGGTGTCAGGAGGACTGTGCAGTGTGTAACCCTAAAATGTCACTGTGCTCTGCGGGATCACTTTGGTTTGAGATCTAACAAAGGATTATGGATGTATTATATACACCAATGACTTTGTCGTAGTAGCAATGCTGTTCTGGATACACACCCTCCATTTGTCCATGTGGCCTCCTGGTGCCCACCTAGCTGCAGAGAAATGTGGCAGAGAGCCTGACCTGGGAGCACTTATCCAGGGACAGCGAGCGTCACAGAGACTTCAGTGGTAACAAACATCCGGCTGCGACACCAGGGCCATGGCTCTGCCAGAGCCGCTCTGCAAAATAACAATACTCCACACAGTTCCAGGGAAAACTGTGTTCCGTTTCCCTCACGGACCCTGTCTGTTCATCAGCAAAGAAAAGGGACTAAGAATCGCTGAGAAGCTTCTTGACTCTGTTGAGTCTTTTTCTCAAACTTACCACAGCGCAGTCCCCTGTCACTTCACAGGCCACTGTGTGGCAGAGAAACAAGGACTTATCTCCCGGGGAACGTGTGTGCAAATGCAGAAACACGCCGCTTGCGGTCTCTCGTTATTCATTAGTTACTGATAATCAGGGAAAATGACTTCAAGGAAACAAAATATTCAGGAGAGAGATTTAACTTGATGTTAAGATACCTACCTCACAGCAGGATTCAGCAAATCTTAAGTTGGGGTTTAACAGTATACTTGAATGCATACCTTGGTTATTCTTATGGTCATGATACAGACTATCAAAGAAGCGTATTTTGAAGCTCATTACTGTTTGGGACTTTGCATTGTATAAAGAGCAGAATTTGGCTTTTAATTAAAGCTACAACTCTAAGAATTGGAACTGGGGATACTGTAGGGTTTGTTTTGTTTTGTTTGCTGAGGCACAGCTTCACTACGCAGTTAAGGCTGACCTTGAACTAACTAGGTAGCCCAGATTGGCCTCGAACTCAGGATGATAATCCTGCCTCAGCCTCCTGGGATCATAGGCATGCACACCACACTGGACTGAGAATTAGGATTTTTAAAACTGATGGCAATATAATTATACTATTACAACCAGGTGCCTAAATGTTAATTTTCATAACATCTCTCACCTTTTGTTAATTTTCTGAGTCTTTCCCATACATTTTGCTCACTATGCCACTGAGAATTATGAAAATAGGTTTTGATTAGTAGTTACTATGCAGTCATGAATTTTTAATGTTGTAAGTTAAAAAGGAAAGGACACTATTTGGTGCTCTGGTCCCATGGGGCATTTCCCAGGGTCCCTTCTGCCCTCAGCCTGTGCCCTGGGGATTTGGAAACTGTGTTCTTGCAGTGGACTTTCTGATTCTATCCCAACCCCCTTCACACCTACCCTAGCGAAATCTTCCTGTCTGCCTCTCACGGAAGTGGTTTGGGACCGGTGGGGGGGGGGGGCAGCAGCAAGCAGTCTTGAGCCCTAATGGCATCTGTCTCTCAGGACAGCTTCGGACAGCTGTCCAGTCTGGAAGCCAGATCCTTCTGATTGACATGGAAACGACTCTTAAAACACTCGCCATAGGAATAAGAGGTCTCTGGGTACCCTGTACCAAATTTACTTCACTGAGAAGTAAATTTCACTGTTGTTGCCAAGAAAGCCATAGGCTACTGTGATTGGCTGAGAGGAAGGTCCTAGCTGCCAGTCTGAGGTTCTATTTTTGCTGTACTCTGGAGCCCTGGATTGCCACCCTTGCCTTTATGAAGCACAGGGGTATTATTATCATCCTTAAATACCTCACAAACTGACTGTCAAATGGAGTGTGTTTGGGGGGAATATTGTAAGAATGCAAAATATTCTCATAGAGCCAATATTGTTGAGGGCAGCGCAGACTAATGGGAGCTGAAAGAACGCTTGGGAAGTTGTTTTCAGTATTTGACACGAGTTGTCCTCGTGTGTTTCAGCCTGTGAACTTCCCTCCCCCTCAAAGTCTCTTGCAAATAACCAAAGAAAACAGTTTACAACGGTGTGTTTTGTGAAAGCCTTACCGGGAGCGAAGGTCGTCAGAAAGTGGGTAGTCAGACGGTTGGGAAGCCTTCCCATCCGTTCCTAGCTTTAAGCCACCACCCCACGGGCTCTTCAGATTTGCCCGCCGTGCACAACTGCCAGGCCTCGTTGCGGAGGAGATGAATGATGAAGTGAAGGCGTCCCTGTGTTCCGCTAGCACTTCAGCCGCTCACCCACGGGAGCCGGCGCGGGAACCCTGGAGTCAGGCCGGAAGGGCCCTTTGCCTAGCGACTGGTTCCGCCCACTCACCCGCCCGCCGCAGCATGTGGCATGGCATGAATTAGTGTGTTTTCCCTTCAGGAACGTTTGCATCTTAATATGAAAAGAGCATTGAATAAGCAGGCAAAGTCCCTACTGGGGCCAGGCCTTGCATCAGCAGCCAGCATGCACAGCAACGGTGTGCAGGGCCTCAGCTGGGCAGCCCCAGTGATCTTTGTCTCCTTAAACTGGCCCAGAGAAGTCGATGAAGAGAAAGGAAGGAAAGAAGGTACAGAAAGAGAGGAAGGCACGAGGTCTAGTTTCATTAGATCTACACTCTAACCCTGGCTTGGGCTAGGCATTTTTTGATGGTGACTTGGTCAATCCTCCAAAGGAATATGGGAAGTGACATTATTGTCACTGCCCCTCCCCCTTTTGTTAGCAGCTCTGAAAACAGGTCATGGGGTGCACACCCAGCTGAAGGTCAGTGGCTAATCAGTAGCAAATTAAGCTGAAGTCTGAATCTTGGGCTGCCTGGCTTCACAGCCATAATTCTATTAGCTATACCTGCTCATCACAACAATGAAAAGTAATTTTTCAAAAAATATGATAATAGCTCTAAGAAGGAAGACAGAGAAACAATCCACAAATAGCACTGTGGAGGTCATTGATGTATTGAGAGAGGACAATGCAAAACTTACCTACAAAGGGTTCCCTCTGAGGATCACTTTCCCTGCCTGTCTAGCCCTGTGAAATTACACCTTCCCTAATGGCTTGGAAGTGAGTGTGTCCTTTCTGTCAAGGGCAGCAGCTTCAAGTTCATGGAGTAGCTTACTTGAAGCTTGTGAGTACCAGATCCAGGCAGCAAGATACTACTTTCAGAGATTAACTTTCTTCCGAGCCACAGCAGAAAGCAATACAACTAAATTGATTATCTGGAAATGCCTTACTGGCTTTCTGGCCTTTGTCCTTGTTTCTTGAGCCATTGTGCTCGTTCAGTGGTATCCCTGTTAAGGTTTGACCGCGCTGAATTTTTGACTTAGAAATAGGAATCTTCTGAATAAATTCATAGATATCCAATTTAGACCTCAGAGTTACAAAGATGGAAATTCCAAGCCATACATATGTGAAAGGGCTGGGAACTGACCGAGAACCTTTTCCTGGAGTCTTTTGAACTATTTATATTATGCTGCCGCGGATTGTTCGCAAGCTTATTTCTGTTTGCTGATGAGGACATGGAATGTTCGTGACAAAATCAAAACAGTCTGCCGCCACCTAGCTTTTTCCATTTCCGTCTTAAGGCATTTCCCTCATTGTTTTACAGAGAGGCGTTTTAAAGGAACAATTACGTTCTCCCTAAGAGAGAGACACTTACATAGGTAATGTGGATTCATACCTCTCTCACCATTATTTACTTATATCAGATTTCATTTTAAGTTGGGCACAGCAAAAATAATGACTACAGGTTGTGGAGTTCCAATCTAGTGTAATGAGTAAGCACTGCCTATGGATGGGAGTCAAAAAATTCCTGTTTAGTGACAAAGATGACTAGCCACCCCTGTGACCCCAAACCAATTTGTGAAACAAATGCAGTTCTTTCCCAGGTTCTGGGTGCTTGTCAGTTTCCCCAGCTGTCTCTTCTGCAAGATGAGTGTTTGGTGTTGGGAGAGCGGCAGGGCTGGTTCCCGTACTTGGCGCCCAGATAGGCAGTCGGAGACTGTCACTGTGGATATTCTTAGGCACTTGGACTGTGTCAGGACGAGGCTGAGTTCTGAAGACACAGGAGGAAGTCTGACAGGTGGCTCTGGCCTCAGGAGACTGACAAAGGAGTCAGAGACAAACGTTCAACACATGAGTCTGTGATCAAGTGCCTTGAAAGAGAAGTCAACCTCCCAAGAAATCAGAGAACCAATTTATATGTGGATAGGACACTGAAGCTCGTGGGAGGACAACACACATAAGCTTTTAAAAAAGAAAACTGGCCAGGCGTGGTGGCTCACGCCTGTCATCCCAGCACTCGGGAGGCAGAGGCAGGAGGATTGCTGAGTTCAAGGCTTGCCTGGGCTACATAGTGAGCTCAAGTCCAGCCTGAACTACAAAGCGAGACCCTGTCCCAAAAAAAAAAAAAAGAAAACTGAACAGGAACTAGCCAAATGAAAAGCAGAATGAATACTTTTTTCAGGCCCTGAGAAAAATATGTACTAAAAACATGGCACGATAAGATAGGCCCTTGGGGAGGTTGAGGCAGATGGATCCCAAGATGGAGGCCAGCCTGGGTAACTTAGGGAGACTCATCTCAACTCAAGTGAGTAGGGCTCTGTAGTAAAGAGCCCCAAGTCAATCCCCAGTTGCACAGCAAAAATAACTCTTCCATGAAAGATAAACATACAATGTAATTAGAATTAAGTGAGGAGATAGCCTGCTTAGTTATGTTCTCCTGCAAACACAGTTTTGCTCTTTGCACAAGCCTAAGTAAAATACTGGAGGTCCCGAAGAGAGTCTGAGAGGGATTGGTGTACCCCATGTCCACACAGCCAGCGTGCTCACAGTGCATGTCTGACTTTGAAGAAATAACACCCTTGAAATCCTCTGTCAACTTACCCCCCCCCACGCCTTCTCTTTGAGTTAGTTGCTTTTCATCAGACAAGTTGCACATCCTGGAAAGGCTCTTGGATTTCTCTAGAAAGAATGCTGCTTCTCTATTAAATTTGGAGCCATCCAGAGAAGTAATGAGTTTGTGTGAGTAAATCTTGTATCTCAAAGAGAGCAGTTTGGCTTTCAGAGAATGGAAATACCTATTATTTAAATAATCAGCAATATTCTTCCATGGAAGACATTTTTAGCTGTAGATTAACATAAAAAAAGCCTGCAAGTTTAAAGATTTTTGTACATCCTTAACAAGGTTTTGTTTTCATTATGAATGTGTGTATATATATATAATTTATATTTAATAAGATTACTGTTCTGGACTTTCAGGACATGTATAAAATACAATTAGAGCATTAAATTAAAGATAAAATATTCCTACCCCAAACAACTAAGATGTTCTTTATTAAAGAAGCTTGAATCTAGCAGATTGAGGAAAAACTCCCCACCGAGTGTTTAATTAGGACCCTGCCACTCAGCAGGATGACACCCAAACTCTCTTCGTACACACGGCTCCAGCCTTAGGCTCCACACAGTGCAGAATCTGGAGCCCTGCAAGGAGTGTTACAGCAGCTGATTTTAATTGCTCTGGGAATAAACTGTAAAACCACCCAAGCTTCCTGGGTTTCTGTAGCAAATGAATGAGATTCTTGCCAACTGCGGACCCTCTTTACCAGATTTCAGCAAGAGAGTGTCTGAAAGGAGAAAAGGAAGACCAGGAAAAAAAGAAAGCACATTACTGTAATCCATGTGTGAAAGGTACCACAAGAGCCCCCGCTTTGTTCTAATTTGAAAAGTAGTTTTCTCCCTAGACTTACAGAAAATACGTAACAATGGAGGAAGGTATTGTTCTTTATCTATTCAGGGGATCACAGAGGTCCTCTGATAGGTAAATCATTTACGAGAAGACATCTTTACCTTTTCCCTTCTTTTGACCCAAGGAACTGGATTAGTGGGTTTGTAGCTGAATTTTGACTGAGGCCTACGTGATATGGCCAGAGGGTTTTGTTTTCTTAAAAACTCAATCATGGGTCAGAGATTTAGCTTAATGTTTCCGGCACCTGCCTAGCAAGCACAAGGTCCCTGGTTTAATCTCCGATAACCACAATACCAGGCATGATGACTCACACCTACCAGCAGTCAGTACTACGTACCACAGTGCTGGGCAGGTGTGGCGACTCATGCCTGGAAGCCCAGCACTTGGAAGGCAGAGGCAGGATACATAGTGAGCTCAGGGCCAGCCTGAACTGCAAAGCAAGACCCTGTCTTAAAAATAATAATAATAATAATTCAACATACTGTATATGTTTTAAAATGCTATAACTGTAAGAAGAAATCTAGACTGAGAAGAGCTTGAACTAATTAGCACTGCTACTTATAAGTAGTTGAGTACTGGAGATGTTGCAGCTCTTGTATGCTATAAAATATTTGCCAGAATGTATGAGACTGGCTGGGCCTTTTCCTCAGGATCACAGATGGCTGCTGAAGCTCCAGACATCATGTCTGTGTTCCAGACAGCGTTAGTGAAGGAGGGGATGGAGGAAGAGACAGGGTAGCTCTAGTTGCCCCTAGGAACATAAAAAACCCATACTGAAAGTGTAAAAATCTTCCCCAAGCTCCCCTCAAAACTTCCGTTTACAGCCTATTAGCCAGCACCATGTCATGGGGTCCTCTGTGATAAGAGAATGGAAGAGTGATTGTCCAGTTTTGTGATCTCTACAAGAGAGGCAGCCAGGATGAAGGGGGTTGGAAAAGGCTGAGAGCAATCCAAATGGTTGACCACATATGGATTCTGTTAGCACACAGCTTTAAAGACTTAAGTCAATCTGTTAAGGTTGCTCAAGGACAGGTTATGGTAAGAAAAAAAAAAAACTAAGATTTTCTTGTCAAATACAGAGTAAACTTTGGAAAGAGTGAGGTAGACAGGAAAATAAATAAGAAATTACCTAAAAAAGCCTTGAAACCAGATCTCATAAAACATTAGGCAAGCTGGTCACTACTAATCACTCTCAATGTTTTCCATACCATAATGTGGAGAATTGTGAAAGTATTTCTCTGAGTTTTCAGATGTCACTCCAAAATTAATACAGAGTCCACCAAAATAGATATAGCAGGAAAAGAAATACTTGTATAGATATTTTAATACTAAATGTATTGAGATATCATGAGATTAATACAAGTACCTGTGGCCTCTACAATCACAAGAGGTGCTCATAGTGGCCATTAGCTTCCAGACATTTATTAGTATGGCAAACTGCTAAGTGCATATAAATTTTTGGTGGACTCTGTATATTAATGAATATACATTACAATGTTTACAGTGAAAATTATTTTTTGAGGTGAGAAGAAAAGAATCAACCAAAAGAACCACTGGTCATCAAGCCTTAATCTTGCCATGTCTACAAGATGAATAAATAATAATTGTTTAGGAATTATTAATTGTATTCACTTTGGAAGTAGCTGGTGTCAGACCAGTTAGATTTGATCAGCTCAGCAAATGCTTTCTTTAGTAGTCACCATGCAATGTGACCCTCTGTTGAGGGATCTGGGGATTGACCGACCTAAGGGGCTAGCAGACAAAGGTGAGTGAAACCAGATAGTCAGGTACGGGCTCTGGCTCTGCAGAGTCCACTTTGGATGTGTCCGGGGTGAGAGAAGATGTTGCTACAGTAAAGTGCATGTGAGCGGAGTATGGAAGGGTAGTGTCCTCTCAGAGAGAAAGAAGCTAAGCGGAAGCAAGAAAGTAAGAAAGAGAAGCCTACGATTGAGCAATCCAGAGTGATCGTGCCTTCCTGCAGTTGCAGGAAATGAACTTGAAACAGAAATTTGGGTTGCAGAGGGTATGAAGGAGGAACTCAGGATGGGACAGTAGGGCTTTGGGTTCTGAAAACAAGTTTTCAATGGACTTGTCAGTGACCATGGAAAAGTATTTTTACAATGTCTCAAAATTTTTCTGAGAAAAAAATGGCCTTCTAGGTGGCAAATATACACCAAAGAGGAAGCATGAGTGTCGCGGGTTAAATTGTTTCACATCATAGTTTGTATATCGAAGTCCTGACACCAGTGCCTCAGAAAGTGGCTATGTTTGGCTTTTAAAGAGTGGTTAGTGTGCGGTGAAGTCACTGGGATGGATGTGAATCCAAATGACTGGCATGCTTGCAACCTTATAAAACAGAGATGAAGACAGTGCACACAGATGTACACATACACACGCAAGTCTGAACACATGATGGTCACACAGAGACAGAAGGAGAATCGGACATCAACCAGCCAGGTAGAACGATTTCTAGAGGAAAATAACCCCCAGCCCTTTTGTGTTAGACTTCCAGCCTCAACTGCAAGGAAATAAGTTTGTGCTGTTTCAGCCATCCAGCCTTAGCCACTTTATTGTTGCCAACCAAAGGGAAGTCATACGCTGAGACAATATTTTTTATATTTAAAAGTAATGAGGTCAAAAACTAAATTTATGGAAGCAATAGTAGAAAAGGGCCAGTTTCTGAAAACATGGTACTGCTGTAATACCGTTGAAATGTGCAGCCACCACAATGGGGTGACCAGATGGGAAAGCCAAGGAGGGTGGGGGGGTCTCAAGTCTGGAGCCCATGTCATCCTGGAGGTCTGGGGTCAGACGGAGATGCTGATGGGTGTTGTTTGGACCATGTTTCTTCTGCAGAGTTCTGGCCCTGAGGAGTGTATTAGGAGTCAAAATCATGTGGCACACACAAAGCTAAACAGGGAGTAGCTAAGAATGTCAGTGATGAGCAGAATCAGACGAGGAAGGGCCACAGCCCTGGGACTGGACAGCAATGAAGGAGACACGCAGTTCATGTTAAGTAGTTGCAATAATATAGCTAAACTGGTAGTCTTTACCAGTTGACGGTTACATGCACATGTAATTTCAATGTCATAGAAAGGCCTTTACTTTACAATCAAATAAACTAAAATAATAATAATAATCTTCCTTACTTTTAATGCCAGGGTAAACACCAAACATGAAAATAGCTCAAGGGAAGGTAAATCCATAATTTGATCCATAAGAATTTGAGAGTCTACCAGATGTAGTGCTGCACACCTGTAATACCCACACTTGGGAGGCAGAGGCAGGAGGGTTGCTCTGAGTTCAAGGCCAGCTTGGTCTATGTAGAGAGTTCGGAGCCAGCCTGCACTACAAAGCATCTCTAAAAAACAAACAAACAAAAGAATGTGAGATTCAATTATTTTCTCAAGGCCAAATTATGAGTAACATCAGTGGGGAACAGGAGAGCTCACAGACGGTGACCATTCCATGTACGGGAGAGGCTGTGCTAGGATAGGGGAGGGGAGTCCTGGGAAGGGTAGGCTGACCAGGGCTATACAGGGACAGGGTCCAAACCATCTCACAGTCACTAAAGGGTAATATCTACCTTATAAGGAGACATCGGTTTCAATTATATATTTCATGTGTGTGCCAGATTTTTGCTTAAACACCACCTTTTGGAAGAATAAAAAATCTAGAACGAATTTTCTGCATCAACAGAGTGCTTCCTACTTTTCGATAGTATTTTGGCCCCTAAGCACAGTACTTGGCTGAGGTACTTGCATGGATTGTTTATGTTGATCATTAATTAATGTGATAGAAGATTATATTAAAAATAGGACTCCCACTCTTCATATTGAAGGCTTATACAGAATAGCAATGACCTTTGCAGAAGAACTGCATTATTTATTCATGGAATGGCTTTGACTCTTTTAATAATTGGGTTCTGTCATACATTTGTAGGTCACTTTTTGACTTTGCACAATTATAATTTAATGTTATGTTCCTATAAATGTAAAAACATCATTGCTGCTGCTAATAGTGATTAATTTACCTTCATGTCTTTGAGACTATTACGTGTGGAGATGACTATTTAGTGTGGCTAAAAAGACCCAAACTTCTCAGATGTCCGCTCATTCTATATTTTTTCAGACCACTATATTTTCATATACTTATCTTCATGTTAAAAAGTGGACACATAGAGCCTATCTTCAGGATTTTTACATTCTTTCATACTTTATTTAATTCATACAGTTTTAAGTCCAAATTGAAGCAGGAACAAAAGTGCAAGGATACATGATGCTGTTTTAATTTGTAAAATCATCCTGTTTTGCCTAAGTTTAAATATAGATGCACTCCAGTTTTTATACTTTGGTACCTGATGTGTTATGGTCAGTAAAATCATAACCTTCAGACATATGTATTGAGTAAAGGTTAACCTGTGTTTCATATATTTCATTGTTATAAAGCATTGAGAAATTTCTGTATGAATTTAGATCAAACAGATAATACAATCGAGGATATAGTTTAAGAACAATCTCTTCCTGGGCTGAAGGTTCCAAATGGCCGTATGAAAGGTGCGCGTCGTGCTCCGTGCCCCAAGGGTTTCCTTCCGAGTGACCCCGCCGAGGCCCTGACGTGGAATCACCATCCGCGCCGCAGGGCCGACTTCTGGCCGCGCGTCAGCGACGCTGATGTAACAGGGAGCTAACTGAGATAAGGGCCAGCTCGGGCCTTTCCTTTCCGGTAGGTGTAGCCTCCTGGAAAATCACCTCTGAATCCGAGGCACTGAACGATGCCGCGGAGGGCAGCCTGTGGGAAAATGGAGAGGAAGTCCGCAGCTGGCCAGTCTCTTGTCTACCCCGCTCTCCGATTCGAGGGGCGGGGAGCTCCCGAAGTGGCTCCTTGTCGAGGAGACGGTCGATGACGGCTCGCTGGCCAGAGGCAGCGTGTGGCAGACACGGTGCCCGCAGCTAGGAAGGAGCCGCGAGGGCTGCTGAGGGAACAGGCCACTCCGCACCCTCCGGCCTGCACTTGGCTCCCACAGAAAGTCTTGGCTGGTGATCTGCCAGAAATTATTTGGCAAAGAGCTCGCTTATTTGCGCAAGTACAAGTATTCAATGGACCTGATTCCTCAAAGAGATTTGTAAGGGTGAAAGGAAGTTCATTGTACACCTTTAATGGTCCTGAACTTCTTGTGAGGTAACGGATGTGAGAGTGCTTTTCAGAAACACAGTGCAAATACCAGGTGCCCGCAGCCATTATTTCAGTACCACAGGCCCTGGGGGAAGCGTAGAGCCACCCAGGCACCGGGGCCCGCGTGAATAGACTCTGTTTGCCATCGTTTTAACCTTGTGACAAAGTGTAGCTCACGTCCACTGCAAGGACTCATCTCAGGGGCCCTTTGGTGAACCCCGCTCTGGCCTTGCTCTTGTTTGTCCTCCCGGCACATACTGGTGCTACTTCTAACATTTGACGTATACATGAGAATTCGTGGTGTTTTTCAGACAAGGTACAATATGTGAGGAAGGAAATCGGCTGAGAGCTTAAAGCATGGTGGAATGCACTCCCAAGTAATTGCTGTACTTTTGTAGTACATGCGTCCCAGAAACAGAAAAACAGAAATGACCAGTGTCATTCAAATGTAATTCTTACAACAAATCTGAGAGACATATGGTTATTACCCCCATTTTACAGATGAGAAAACAAAGGCTATTGAGGTACAGGGATATGTCCCAAATCGCACACAGTAAATGGCAGTGACAGTGTCAGATTCTAAGTATTCAGTTGCCAGTCTGTATAATTAGTACTGTGCTATATGCTTTTAAGCATTAGCTTTATGGATGATGCTCTAGTTCTAATAAAAGTGGTACTGTTTTGTTATATATCTCTCAACATCTTAGTTTTCAGCACATCTTAGCTCAGGAGAGACTTTTCTGATGATGATTATGCATACAAAACTTTCCATTTGTGGAATTTTTATAAACTGCAAATGTTCTATCTTAGAATAACTTGAGAAATGCTAAAGCAGAAGGTGAAATGTGTTGGATGAAAGGTGTACTTCATTAAGTACGTACATACAGCTGGGCTCCAGTTGATTAATCTCCACCTTCTCACTTGCTGGGGTGCAGAGTCCGAATGGCTTTCACAGGGACATCTCGAGAGCTCTTGGCCTGGGTATCCTGCTTTGGAAAGGCAGCTCATTTTCCCTTGTTCAGCTTCCTCCTTCCCACAATTCCAGAAGCTGTGTTGCTAATTATTGACCCCGTCAAACCTCAGAAAGGACAAAAGCAGCTAAAATTAGAGGGCTCTTTGCTTTTGAATCGCCATGCATCTTCCGTTTTTCAGAAGGGACAAAGCATTTTTTAACTGAAGAGCTCAGAAACCTCTCAGTTACATGGGCACTTCAGCTTCTGCTACAAAAAAATTGTAATTCAGTTTTTCTTTTCAAAAATATTTCATTCAGAGCCTGTTTGAAGTGTATGTGTCTATGTGTAGATACATACAACACGTATGCTTATGTGTATATGAATTATCCTTCCTGCATTGGCATTTTAAAAAGAGCACAAGTATGCTCATATTCATTCCATAGATATTTCTCAAAAAGTCACAAAGAATAAAAAAAATAGTACTAATTACATTAGGGGATGTATAGTGTGAATTACATTACAGATCGCAGCACATGACAGATGCTCTAGAAATATTTATTTATGGTATCAGGACTTGAACTCAGGACCTTGCACTTGCCAAGGAGGTGCAGCACCTCTGTGCTACATCCCCAGCCCTCTAGAAATACTTTGAAACTATGACCTGTCACTAAACTGGATTCCCTAGCCTCCAAACCAAGAAAACTAAGACACTGTTAACTACAGTGAACCCTTGACTTATGAAATCAGCCACTTCCTAAAGGCTAGTTGTAGCTCAAATAGGTTGTAAGTCAATACACCTGAGCTCTTGGTATTTACCCGAATACACTTTGTACATAACAGAGGCACATGGATCTTCTGTTAATCTGATTTACCCATGTTGTTCATATGGCAGGCTGGTCACACCTTGAGTGTCCACTCTGTATGAGAATTGGGAAGGAATTTAGAAAAGATCTAATGTAACTCTTTTATTTAGAGATGAAGAAAGAGCCTCAGAAAGCCTTCTTCAAGATCACATACCTGTTTAAAAGCAGGTGCTTTAGTGACTACCCTGTTCCCACATCTGCACGGCACATTCCACTGTGAACTGCTGGCCAGCGTCCTCAGGCAGCGTGCCCTAGGCCAAGGTAACGCTTTCCCTGTGCAGCCTTACCCTGCTCCAAAAGCCACATCTTAAACAGCTTATGAGGTAAAACAATTTGAGGAATGTATTTAATTCAACATAATCAAAATATTATAATTCCAATAACTATAAAAATTGATTGAGCAATTAACTTCTAATTAATAATAAAAGTTACTTGTAGGTATCTCACTTTTTTCCAGGTTTTTCAAAACCCAGAGTATAGGTTGTATTTTCACACATCTCTGTTTGGACTCACCATGTTTCAAGTACTTAATAGTTACCTGTGGCTTTGAACTACCCTATAAGGCAGACTGGTTCTACAATCACAAGAGAAAAATTATTATGCATTTTTAAAGTTACAGTATTTTATTGCTCAGTGTTTATTTCTTTCCTTATTTGTTGGTACTGGGACTCACACTCAGGTTCTTGTGCTTGCGAGCAGCCACAATGCCACTGAGCTAAATCCCCAGCCCTATTCCTGTGCATTTTAAAAATTCATTTGTAATATAAATGTATAAAACAAACCTAAACTATTCCCTGTAATGACTCAAATATATAAAGATTATACCTGTGTGTATGTATATGAGTGTTTTATATATATATAAGTAAACACACCTTCAAAATTACTGAATTAGATTGTTTTAGATACAGGTTCTCCCAAACTTTCAGGGAAGCAATATCTTCCACCTTACTCAAATTATCTCATTTTACCAACAGTTCCATTTGCAGCACAAAGAAAATTAGCTCAGTGGTTCCAGCGCCTGCCTCGCAAGCGCAAAGCCCTGAGTTTGATCCTGGTAACCACATACAGTGCTGGGCGTGGTGACTCACGCCTGAAATCCCAGCACTCTGGAGGCAGAGACAGGAGGATTGCTGAGTTTGAGGCTTGCCTGGGCTACATAGTGAACTCAGGGCCAGCCTGAACTACAAAGTGAGACCCTGTCTCAAAAAAAAAAAAAAAAATTAATGTGTTCACCAACTTAAAAATGGATTCCAACAAAAGGAACAGTACTGTGCTCTTGGTTGGCAACATTGTATATCATTATCTTTTATTTCCACATGTAAGCAGGCAGTAGATTTTACTGACATAGGACACTGCTGTCTGATAGACCATTGCATAGGTCATGTTGCCAGGTACAGAACTTGATATAAAGTGCAAAAAAAGGAAAGTAGGAACAGAGTTTATATTTCTTGTTACTCTTCAAAATCTTGTTTATAATAAAAAGTTCTGTAGAAGCAGAGACTACTGCATTGTTCACTGTTAAATCCTGGAGAGGTTAATGTCACTGTGGGTTCAGGTATAGCCTTGACCTTTGTGTGGATCTGGTTCAAAGCTTAGGTAAGGGTCAGAGATTTAGCTCAATGGTTCCTGTGCCTGCCTAGCAACCACAAGGTCCTGTGTTCAATCCTGGATAACCACATATAACAATACCAGGCGTGGTGACTCACGCCCACCAACAATCAGTAACACAGACCACAATGCAGGGCATGGTGGCTCACCCCTATAATCCTAGCACATGGGAGGCAGAGACTGGAGGATTGCTGAGTTCCAGGCTTGCCTGGGCTACAAAGTGAGCTCAGGGCCAGCCTGAACTACAAAGTGAGACCCTGTCTCAAAAAAAAAAGCTTAGGTAAGTATGTTAGTTGCTGGGCATTTCCCTTTGTAAATTCCTTAGCTTTTGAAGTCATAATGGAGCTGAGATGGGAAAAGAGAGACAGTGGTGGAAAAGAGAAGAAATTGACTCAGGTCACAATCCTGAAGGCCTCTGAATTTGGTATAGGACAATTCTTGAGATAACTTTACTTCTTTTTAGAGGTCTGTTATACTTTTCTTTTTTCTCTGACCCAGAGGATTAATCAGAAAACTACTATAGTCTTTCCTAAAAGTTAGCAGCTCTACATTAATAAAGTTTTTCTTATTAAGAAAATATGGTGATGCAGCCTTACCTTTAAATTCTTTCAGACCTTTATCACCAAACCTAGATTCTTATTACTCTCCATGCATGAAGCAGGCAGACACGTTAGAATTTGCAGCTACAAGGAACAGAAAACTACAACACAGTTGGATTAAACCACAAACAGTCCTGCTAGAAGGTCAGTCGTGTGGTAACACAGAAACATGGATTGCCTGAGTCCTTTCTTCTGTCTTTTTGTCATCCTCAAGAATCAAGGAGTCTTCTTACAGATGTCTGCCCTGGTTCCAGTCATAGACAGATAACTGAAAGTGCAGAAAAAGAAGGAACATCTTTTCTTCATGCTGTCTTCTTAAAATAGAGGAAAAATCTTCCTTAAAGAGACTATGCCTAGATGACCTTCCCTCCAATGTCTCACTGAGCACAACTGTGTCATGTGTCAGTGTTTTAACCAGTCACCGCCCCAGGAACAGAGTCTCCATGACTGGCTGGGACCAGCACGTTTCCTAGGTAGCACTGTGCCTGAGGCTCACTGCTCCCGAAGTGTGTGGCCACAAAGTTATGGGAGTGTTTGGGCTGCACTGAGGAGCTCATAGAAAGGAGGAATGGTTCTTGGTTAGGACACGTATAGAATCTACGCAGATAAGTCTGAAATGGCCAAGGGCTTGAAGATAGTGTGATGCTACAGACATCGTTAGGTTTGATCAATATTGAGGTGTTTGAGCTAAATAGCACTTGATTAATATTAGATGAGAAACTCAGGGATCAATAACCACTCAGATCCTGTCTTGGGCAAGGAGGAGGCTGGTGATGACATTTACGAAGTTAAGACATCCAAAGGAGAAGCAGTTTAGAGGAAGAGATCAGTTGTACTGAAGTGTCAGTGTGAGGGGCCGAGTCTGTTTGATGTTCAAGAGGGGTTTTCTAGCCCTTCAAGCGCTTTCACATACTAAAGGACGCATTAGCCAACAACTGACAGAGGATAGTGGTACAGGTACTAACATTTAGTGTAGAAGATGGTGACTAAAACAAGAGAGAAATAAAGGACTTTAGAAAAAGTTCTCCTCTTGGAGAGAGAAAAAGTAGAATCTGGAGTTCTTTGTGACACAAATTTTAATTGAAACTTAGAAGATTTTACATTCAGTTAAATGTGGTGGCACGTGCTGGTAATCTCAGCACTGGCAGGTGGGGGTAGGAGGCTAAAGAAGAGTGTATGTTTAAGGTAGCCTAGGGTAAATAGTAAGTTCAAAGCCACCCTCAACTACATTGTGAAGCAAAAAATCAAACAAAAAATTTGAATCCAGTTGTGATTCCATATCTGAAATCCCAGCTCCTAGGGAGGCTGAAGCAGGAGGATTATAAATTCCAGGCCAGCCAGGCCAATTTAACAAGCTCATGCCTTGAAATTAAAAAGTGTTGGGAGTACAGCTCAATGGTATAACCTTGATGAGTTCTTTGCCTGCTATCTAAAAAAAAAAGTTGATAAATAGAAATTGAAGAGAAATGAAGTCACTGTACTCTCTAAGGCAGATGTGAGGAATGGTGAGGAGTTGGGTTGCTAGAGCAGGTTTGAGTTGATAAAATAAATAGGAAGCTTTGGAGGAATTTTAAAATTTTATATATACATATGTATATATATTTTTATTTTATTGCAAAGTGTATTAGTCGGCTACATAGGAAACAGCCTGAAATTTTCGGTAGCATCTTACTCACGGGTGTGCTTGTGCATCAGTGCAGGCACCTCAGTGTGCATCCATGCAGTTCACCCTCAGCGTTTTCCCTCAGGCTCCTCCTTCCTGGACAAACATTTTCCTCAACATGCTATTGTCATGGCACAGGTGACAATCCCAGAAACTCCGGGTACCTCCGACAGCTCAGCTCAGCTCAGAGCAAGCACGATCATTTGTGCCCATTATCTCTTAGCCAAGACACATGATCATGCCCAATATCTCTGAGGGTAGGGGGAAGGGGCGAGAAGGACAAGGAATCTTTCTAAGTAATAATTGAATACATACATAGGGTAAATAAAATCAAATGTGACTGAGCAGCTATGAAACTCATGGAACACCAGGCTTCTCAGCCCTGGAGCCCAGTGGGGGTGACAGACTCGGGGAAGCTGTCTCAAGACAGTGACCTTCTTTCTGCCTCTACATTTGGGCTTTTTTCTTCCCCAAAAGGGATAACATGGGCAGATAAGTTAGTCACTGGGCCAACGAGAAAAATAGGGCCAGCCACTTCGGGAGCATGTGTTTTTCATGTTAAGTGACATCTGGTCTCATGCAGCAAGTGGGCCCCTCTCCAGGTTTAGTTAGTGGCTGCTGTTTTCTCCCTCACCAGAACCACTAAGTAAAAAACTAAAGCAATAAAAAACACTTACACTCTTTTCCTTAATATATAGTTGTTTGACTTCTTTCAAAAACCCAGCATATTTATGAAAGTTGAACCAAGTCACTGTACTGATTATTGTACCAATTGTGTGTCTCAGTCGTTTAACACATGTCCCCTGAAGTGACATAGCTGTCGCACAGCTAAGTTGTGCACCTGAGATTTGCAGACACCTTCAAAGGATTTAATTTCTAGGTAGCAAACTCACCGCTACATGAATAAGAGGTTTTTAGTAGCATTTTTGAATTTCTGAATCAAATATACGGCTAAGGTTGGACTTCATCAATCCATAAAGTCTCAAGCCCAAATGGCTCTGTGAGGCTTGAGTAGGTCCTGTAATGTGTGTGTGTACATACATGTGTGTGAGAGCCTTGTTTTATCAAACATGTTTCAGTGAGGCACCGGTGACATGGTCACATAACACATGGGTGAAGCTCACTCCCTGTTCCTCTGCACTCCCCAAATTTCGCTCGGTGCTTTTTTGACACTCCATTCTGTGCTTTTGTGCTACGGGCAATGACTGGTAAGCTGGGAGGCTGCAGACAGAGGAGGAAGACAGCTCCTTCCTGACCGTCTTCAGGCCTGAGGCTCTCTTCCACCATTCCTCAGACATTTCAGGGAATATTTCCAGCTTCACTTTTAGAGCTCCTCTCCCCCTGTGTGTTAAAAGAAAGTAAAAAGAACAGGGAAATTATGAAGACAAGAATGTGGGCAAAAGACAGGATCTTAAAAGTATGTTTATGCTTAAGGGTTAGATATTAGCTGTAAGGGGTTGCGACTGCAGAGTCTCCTGTGGACCCTGAGCACACATACCGAGTTCAGGAAGAGTAACGCACTGGAAGATGTCTCACCATGCACGTCACAGGAGGGAGCCTCGTTCCCAGAGCACGTCTCCAGGGAAAACAGAGAGGTGCCAGCTGAGTAAAGCGGCCACTGCACTGTGAGAATGAATGTGATTGTGACTTGGAAGAATCAGAGTAGAAAGAATTCAGAGAGATAGAATAAAAGCTAAAGGTGGTAGAAATAGTCAGGCCAGGCTTAATGTGAAAGTCACAAGAGCCTGTGTCTTATTCTTGAATTGAGTGTTTTCCTTTTCTTCATCTGGGATGGGTCCTCATACCTACCAGTTTCGTTAATTTAACCTTCAGATTATTTTACTTCCTACAGATAATTGTATTAACTGGAAAAATAGATTACTTAATTAATTTGTTTCAATGTAAAAGAACTAAAAGCTTTGAAAAATAACTTGCTTGATTGGTAAGTGGGTTGATTTGTAAATAGTAAAGTGGAATGAATGAAGGAAGGAAGGAAGGAAAGAGGGAGGGAGGGAAGGATGGAGAGAGGGAGGGAAACAAAATCAAAAGTGAAATATGTATTCTGTAATTTAACAGTTTTTAAAATACAAGTTGGGTATGCTGGCACACGCCTGTAATTTCAGCATTCAGGAGGCTGAAGGAGGAGGACTGGTATAAGTTTGAAGCCAGCCTGGGAAACACAGTGAGTTCAAGGCTACCCTGAGCTACAAAGCAAGACTATGTCTCAAAAGTCTAATAATTATTGGTAAGTTTTCACTTTTAATTAGATTTTTCACCATTCTTTTTTTTTTTTTTTTTTTTTTTTTTTTTTTTTTTTTTTTTTTTTTTTTTTTTTTTTTTTTTTTTTTTTTTTTTTTTTTTTTTTTTTTTTTTTTTTTTTTTTTTTTTTTTTTTTTTTTTTTTTTTTTTTTTTTTTTTTTTGAGACAGGGTCTTGCTCTGCAGTAGTTCAGGCTGGCCCTGAGCTCACTATGTAGCCTAGGCAAGCTTCGAACTCAGCAATCTTCCTGCCTCTGCCTCCTGAGTGCTAGGATTATAGGCATGATCCACCACCATGCCCGGCACTGTGGTGTGTGGTATTGATGGCTGGTGGGCACGAGTCACCATGCCCAGCATTGTATGTGGTTACTGGGATCAAACTCAGGGGCTTGTGCTTGTGAGGCAGGTGCTGGAAACACTGAGCTAAATCTCTGGCCCTAGATTTTTCACCATTCTTTAATCTGTACAACTCAGATTTGTCATATTTCAATGTATTGTGTTTATAAAATGGCTTCTGAATTTTAAAGAGATATTAAAAATGTTAGTATTTTTATAAATTACTATAGACAATATATGGACAATAAATTATATCAAATAAGTATAATTGCAAGTAGATACTTTTAAATTAGAATTAAGTAACTTGTAGATAGAATATTTACCTAGCATGCAGGAGATATTTGATTTGATTGCCAGCCCAGGGAAAACAAAAGCAAAAAATAATAATAATTTCATTACATTGTCATAGCAAAATATTTCACATTTTCCCTCTTGAATGTAGGTTTCTCATAAAAATTTTCTCATATAGGTAGTCTCCATAAAGCTGTGAATTCTGTACAATATTTATAATTTAATAGACCAATTGTGTCCTTTTTAAAAATTTTTATTGGTACATTATATATACACATCACAATTATACTCCACATTGAGAATTTGTACCAGTATATGACACAACTTCTCTTCCCCCCTCCCCCACAAACCCTACCTCCCCCCACCCCTATATATACACAGTCTTGTCCTTTTTGATGTTATGCTCTTAGATCAAGTGCTAAATACTGTTTCAAATGCATTAATTAATTTAAGTAGTTCGGTTAGCATTTCTCTCATTTTATTATCAGCTTTTCCCTGATGGAGTTTTTGTGCATACTTACACACACACACACACACACGCACGCACACACACAAACACACAAACACACAGAAACTACAATAGGAGAAAACAAGATAAGCTGGAGACTCAGAAAACCAGAAAGGCGTGACTGGGGATATGACGGAACTGCTCTAGCGCTGTTGGTTCATACCGATGGCTGCCTCACTGACCGTGGGCAGTAGTTTTGTTTTATTGTTTTAAACAAAGTATAGAGAGTTTTATTGTATTGTAGTTCTTGGTGTTTCTCTTGTTTCTTGCAGAACTAGTTCAAGGTTGAGAAGGTATCCTCCCACCTGCATTTGGAAAAATCATTTCTAAAGGCTTGCATTCTGTGGAAAAACTTTTAATGTAACATTTGTAGAAACGATTTCAGAACAGAGTGTTTTATTGCTTGTTTCAGCAGAATTTTAACTGCTCTTTTCTAAGTACCACAAATGCCTAAATTATACAACTGGTGAATCACATAGATATACCTCTACCTGCTATAATAATTGTAGGTCATGTTAAAGATAGTCGTAACATCTTTTATAAGACTTGGTTCATATATTCTCTCACATAAAAGAGTAGACACAGAATTATGACTGGAGTTTATATAAGACCAGTCAAAAGCCAGTCAGGGCTATGGAATTGCAATGATTTTCTCATCATCGGTGGAAAAATCACTGTCAGCCTAGCCAGCGTCTACAGACTCTGAGCAAATGCCTGTTCCCTTGCCACAACTGAATGTGTGAAACGTTTTTTTCAAATGGTGAAATTACCATAAAAGGTCAGAAGATAGTTTTATATGCATCATGGAATCGATTTGCTCTAACAGTGTTATACCAAGAGGGTAGACATTTTTCCTGACTTTAGAACCAAGTTAGAATTCAAATATTCTGAGCTTTGGCTCAACTCCATACCCTTCTCATATTATTTTCTCTTGACAGAATGATTTTCTTTGAAATTCAGAAGGAGGATTTCTGGAAAAAATAGACACATATGAATATATGTCTGTGCACACTAATATTCAAAATGAGCATGTGCAGCACAAAGAAACTGCACAGCAGCTCCATGCTGGGCTTGTCCCTCCTTAGATCATCAGCACTTTAAAGGCAGGAATTCATTTCTTTTTCAGTTGAATTCTTTATTGGTACATTTTATATACAGCTCACAATCACAATGAATATTGGGGAATCTGTACCAGTATATGACACAAGTTAATTCTCCTTTTTACCTGTATCCCAACCCACCCCACAACCCCTCACCCACTATTTGCATGTGCTTTCATTTTCTTTCCAAACCATATTTCTTTCCCCTCATTACTTTCTCCTATCACATTCCTTTTGATTATTTCCTATTTCACAAAATCTATCATACATTCTAGAACTCATTTATGCCTACAGGTTCTCATACCAAAGAAAAGATATGGTATTTACATATCTGTGCTCTATTTATTTCACTTATTTGTGTGTCCTCAAGGTATGTCCATTTGCACATAAGTGAATGAGACTTGTCATTCTTTATGGCAGAGTAATATTCCATTTCGTAAAAGAACCACATCTGCCTTATCCAGTCTCCAGCTGATGGACATCTGGGTTGTTTCTTTTTTCTAGTTCTCATGTTCATGAAGTCTCTGCCTAAGTCAGTGTCTCCAAGAGTTTTACTTAACCTGTTTTGCAGCAGTATTATTGTTTCTTTTTTAATGTTTAGGTCTCTAATCCATTGTGATTTTAGTTTAGTACAAGGTGAAAGAGATAGGTCTAGCTTTAGTTTTTGGCAGGTTAAAGCCCAGTTTTTTCAGCACCATTTGTTAAAGAGGCTGTCTTTCCTCCAGTGAGGATGTTTGGCTCCTTTGTCAAAGATAAGGTGGCTTAGTGTATCTGGAGTTGTTTCTGGATCTTCTAATCTAGTCCACTGGTCCTCAGGTCTGTTACTTTGCCAGTACCATGCAATTTTTATCACAGTGGCTTTATAATACAGTTTTAAATGGGGGATTGTGATACCCCCTGTCATGTCCTGGTTGCTTAGAATTGCTTTTGCTATTCTAGGTCTCTTGTGGTTCCAGATGAATTTTTGGATTATTTTCTCTAGCTCTGTGAAATATAGTGTTGGGATTTCAATTGAAATTGCATTGAATCTGTATAGTAGTTGTGGGATTATAGCCATTTTGATGATGTTGGTTCTTCCTATTCAGGAACAAGGGATGTCTTCCCATTTTCTGATAGCCTCTTCTATGTCTTTTTTCAGAGTCCTGTAGTTTTCAGAATAGAGGACTTTCACCTCCTTTGATAGATTGCTTCCTAGATATTTCATATTTTTTTGGATGCTATTGTGAAAGGGATTGACTCCCCAATTTCTCTTTCAGTGAGTCTGTTATTATTGTATATAAAGGCTGTTGATTTTTGAGCATTGACCTTGTATCCAGCTACACTACTA
Organism: Thryonomys swinderianus; assembly: GCA_004025085.1. Lineage (NCBI taxonomy): Eukaryota > Metazoa > Chordata > Mammalia > Rodentia > Thryonomyidae > Thryonomys > Thryonomys swinderianus. The sequence continues at coordinate 30,093 of PVIC010019059.1, forward strand.
AATTTGGCAATTAAATCTAGCAGTCTTTTGGTTGAGTTTTTAGGATCTCTACACAGAGGATCATATCATTGGTGAATAATGACAGTTTAACTTCTTCCTTACTTATATTTATTCCTTTTATTTCTTTGTCTTGTCTAATTGCAATAGCTAATGTTTCGACCACTATATGGAACAAGAGTGATGACATCAGACATCCTTGTCTCATTCCTGATCTCAGTCTAAAAGATTTCAGTTTTTGCCCATTTAGGATGATGCTGGCTGTTGGTTTCTCATAAATAGCTTGTATTAGTTTGAGATAAAGTCGATCTATTCTGATTTTCTGTAGGGTTTTGATCACGAATGGGTGTCGGATTTTGTCAAATGATTTTTGTGCATCTATTGAAATGACCATATGGTTTTTGTCCTTGAGTCTGTTAATATAGTGCATTACATTTATTGATTTATGTATGTTAAACCAGCCTTGCATTCCTGGGATAAAACCAACTTGATTAGAATGTATGAATTTCTTTTTTTTTTTTTTTTTTGAGACAGGGTTTTGCTTTGTAGTTTAGGCTGGGCCTGAGCTCGCTGTGTAGCCCAGGCAAGCCTCAAATTCAGCAATCCTCGTGCCTCTGCCTCTGCCTCCCGAGTGCTGGGATTACAGGAGTGAGTCACCACACCCGGCACTGTGGTATGTGGTATTAATTGCTGGTGGGTGGGAGTCGCCACGCCCAGCATTGTATGTGGTTACCGGGATCAAACTCAGGACCTTGCGCTTGCGAGGCAGGCACCAGAACCACTGAGCCAAATCTCCGGCCCTGTATGAATTTCTTGATAACTCTCTGTATTATGTTTGCCAATTTTTTTTTTTTTTTTTTTTTTTTTTTTTTTTTTTTTTTTTT
>PVIC010019060.1:0-30970 GCA_004025085.1 Thryonomys swinderianus
CCTTTCCCTTTCCTGACAGGGTCTCGCTTTATGGTTCAGGCTGGCCCTGACCTCACCGTGTAGCCTAGGCTAGCTTTGAACTTGGCATTCCTCCTGTCTCTGCCTCCTGAGTGCTGGGATTACAGGAGTGAGCCACCATGTCCAGCATTTATACATTAGGTACCTTGATTCTTATTCTTTCCCATTCCCTTGGCCTCCCTTCAACCCCTCCCCTCACATGAATAAGCTTTGTTTCTGTTTTTTCCTTCCTATCTTCAATTTTTCCTTTGCCTCCTTTCCTTTCCCATACCTCCTCATACATTTTAATACAATTGAATAATCTCTTTCATATTGAGCAGTTTTTCTAGCACTTTCATCTGCTTCCAAACAGAACCTTTATCTGTTCTTCCAAAGCCTGCCTGGGTTCTCTGCTCCTGAAGAGGCTCCAGGTGGCTCTAAGAGACCATCCTGACAGAAACAAGTCACTGCTCCCTCACGCTCTGGTCTTAACCTTCCCCTTCTCTGTAATTTAGGTGCTGAAATACTTCTCTGGGAGGAGAGGGGTGGCCGCTGACAAAATCTGAGTCACTCGCTTTTATTTTAGAAAGATTGTAGGAGAATAGATCAATGGAAACACCAGCTTTGTCTCCTGACATTTATGGCAAGGTTGGGAGATACTAGAGTAGGTAAGTGTATTAGAAGGAGACACAGCTGGCTGGCCTGTGTCTGTTACCAATGACAGTGTGAGAAAATCGGTGACCCAAAGGAGGGTCCTCCTTGAAGAAGGATTGTTTATCTGGATTTAGCTCTGAGCCTATATGAAGATCATAGGAATGAACTGTTCAATCTTTGTTCTGGGACCTTCTTAACAGCAGTGAACTTGAGGCCAACTTGTTTTTAACTATAGAACCTTAATAAGTTACATCAGCCTGTGTGTTTTCATCTTGAGTGGCTCTGAGGGGTCAGTGAAAAGTGCTGTGTACATTTATGAGAGCGTGAGCCTTTGACTCCTCTTCAGTGAGTGGTAGCTTTTACTTTCACCTAGTCTTGAAGTGAAGAGAGAAGAGAAACAAAAACAAGGACAGTGGTGATAGTTGGTGAGGATTCTGAGGAGGAAACCGCCAGAGCAGGAACAAGTTGATAATCTCGGACAACTGAAGTCAAGACATCAATCTGTGTTAGGCTACAACATTTATGTACAGTGAAGAGGGAGCAGGATCAGCTCAAGATTGACTCTGTATTGGGCTGGGGATTTGGCTCAGTGGTGCTGCGCCTGCCCTACAAATGCAAGATTGTGAGTTCATTCCCCAGAAAAAAAAAAAAAAAAAAGATTTCCTCCATTTTAAGGAAAAGGCAGGTCTTAGCTCAAGTCCAAAGAGCAGGAGAAAGGCTCTTACATGAAAGAAAGCTCAAGCTTGGCTGCGAGACATAGGGAGTACCGAGGTGGAACATGCACACCAGGCCAGGCAGGGGTGATTGCTGTAACGTTCTGAGCAGCTTTACCAGAGTGACGGTTTTTATTGTGTCAGTTGATATCAGGGACTTTGAGCAACATTTTGGCTGTTATGGTGAACCCCCAAGATAGACGTGGATTGACTGGACAGTCCCGTTTGTCCCTCACGGAGCTCTTACAGCTGGGTGAACTATCTTGGAGAGTGTGGGGCAGGCCAGTAGCAGAATCATGGTAGAAGGTAAGGATGAAACCTGATTCCCAAAGGCATGGTCCAAGAGGGAGGACCCTCTGCTGCTTGCTTACACCTTGCTTGTGACCAGATGGGAGGCACCAGAACACAATGGTTCATGTCGGAGCTGCAAGTCCACTTCAAGGACCACATAGGGAGGCACTAGCCAGCAGAATAAGGTCTAAAATTGTATCTGAATTCTCTTTTCCCTTTTCTTCACCTGGCCAACCCCGACCCCAGAAACATGATCCTTATACTATAAAGGAATTGCACTTTTAAGATTTCATTTTCAGTTTTGAAACACACAGCTCAAACTTCATGATAGTATGACTCGATACCATATATTGTATCTGTTGTACATTAATATGAATATCTGTTGTGGCTTAAGAATTTTTGCTTTTTTTCTTTTCTAAATAATTGAGTCATTTTTTTCCTGCTAGTTATCCCTTGACTTTAAGTATAAATTCTGTTTCATATGAGTGCTACCATATCTTCAGAATACCTATTTAAAAATTATATCAGATGATGAAGACAAGCAATTTTGGGTGCTAAGGTACTAAATCGATAGCATTCCATCACACTTAAGAATGTGACTTTCATCACAATTGACTTCATTTTAGGTAGAATGGCAAATGCAGACCTGGTGAAGTATGGCTTGGCAGACGTGGTGGAAAATCCTGGCATCATCACAGATATAGGGATGAAGGCAGTCAATGAAGTTTTTTCCTGCATCAAGTATCTGGCAATTTATAATTGCCCGCATCTGCATAATCCATACAATTGGATTTCAGGTACTGTAGGCTTAGAAACACAACTGCATTTTGTTGATAGTAACATAATGTCTTCATTTTCCCTGTGTGATATGATTACATTTCTAATTTACAATGTAGAGATTGTATATATATTGGTTGTTTTGTACAAGTCCTGGGAACCTTAGACAAACCAAGTTAAATGCACATACAGTGCCCTTTTAAACTCCAAAAGTTTGCTGCCTAGAAATAATGAGTATCCAAGTCACAGATTCAGGTTCCCTGGTCTATATATGTACCTCTTCAGGCAGGGCACACAAACAGTTTGAATTGTTGCCCAGGACCTCTGCTATCACAGTTATTTTCTCTGAGCTACAATCAAAATGGCAAATCATTTCACAGTACGAAGTACATATATATGTCTGTACATTTCAGTTAGGAAACAGATGAGACACTGACCTGAGGTGAAATTTTCTGTTGAGTAGATAAAGTGCTTTATTTTGTACCTCTCCTTGCTACATGAGTTCCTATATGCAGAAGTATGACTTTTATACTTTCTATTTTTCCTACTGTTTGAAGTTCATTTTCCTTTTTGAAAAGTAAAACTGTTATTTTAAACACTATTGCACATGGACCAGCCGACTATGTATTGTTTTAAAGGCCCTTTTAAATGCCTAGACTTACACATCTTGAAATAGGTTCAGGTCTAAAGAAAGTATTTCTCAGGAGACAAAGCTCCAAGCTGCTCCCTGCAGAGCACCTCTTCTGGGGCTAAGTCGCCTCACCCGGGTTTCTCACAGCCACTCTCAGGCCAGCAGTGCCCTGGGCCTCCTCGGGGGCTGCGCACCACAACAGCCATGTCTTGCCTGCCAAAAGTTAAGTCCTGTGAGTGGCCCATCTGAACTAAGAGTGATTAGGAAGTAGCGGCTTTAGGATGTAGCAGATATAGATCACTTTTAAAAAATAACATTTATTGGATTTTTGGTTTGTTTGTTTTTTTAAATACAGAAGAGTATAAAGAAGAAAACAAAAAATGGCCTATAATCCCATCACTCAGAACTCCTGTTAACACTTAAAAAAATAAAAAGTAATACACGCACTTGATAAATTTCAAACAGTACAAAAGGTACAAAATGAAAAGTCTGCTCTTCTCAAGGTAACCATTATCAACGGTTTCTTCTATGTTCTTCTGGACAAATTATTTTGTGCATATTACAGCCTATACATGTTTAGCCTTTAAAACTAATTTGTATGTACCAAGGATCTTACTATGTGGGTACTGTCCGCAACTTTCACACTAAGTATATTATGGAGAGTCTCCATATTGGCAAGTTTATTCAGCTTTTTCTCGTTCTCTGGAAGTAGCTGCAAAATGTTTTGTTAAGTGAAAGTGCCATAATATTTATGTCCAGTGTCCTGCTGTTGAAAGACATGTAGGTTGCTGACTGCATCACATATAAATCAGGGTTGATTTGGTTTCACATTAGTATTTCCCAGGCCATTTAGTTCTCAAAAGGAATTAGGTGCAGAAACACCATAAAACAGTTTAGAGATCATAAATAAGGGAAAAGTTAAAGCAAAAAGTTAGAAAGTCTTTGGGACCTGCAGCAAAATTGATCAGTCATGGGGAAGTGTTAACGTAAATTGACTCTGGTTGTGTCATTTCCTCAACAGACCACTCAAGATGGACGCGATTGGTTGATATCAACCTGGTACGGTGCCATGCTTTGAAGTTGGACTCATTTGGCCAGTTTATTGAATTGTTGCCCAGCCTGGAGTTCATTTCACTAGACCAGATGTTTCGTGAGCCACCAAAGGTAAGTCACATTTGAGAGAATAGTTACTTGTTTTGGTAGTCAAGGAAGAATGTAAGATAACCTGTGATTCTTTTCTGTTTAAGAAAAATGCTCCGGCCGGGCATGCTGGCTCACGCCTGTAATCCCAGCACTTGGGAGGCAGAGACAGGAGGACTGCTGAGTTCGAGGCTTGCCTGGGCTACATAGTGAGCTCAGAGCTAGCCTGAACTACAAAGTGAGACCCTGTTTCAAAAAAAAAAAAAAAAGAATAATGCTCTGAAGATGTTAATGAGTTCTAGAATGTATGATGGTTATTGTGAAATAGAAAATATTCAAAGGGAAATATGGAGATGTGAATAATGGGGTAAAGAAAAAAGTGATAGTAATAAAAAAGGAAAACAAAACTTCTGTATTTAGGGGGTGGAGGGTTGTAGGGTGGGTAGGAGAACAGAAAAAATGAGAATTAAATTGTGTCATATACTGGTACAAATTCCCAATATTGAGTGTGAACTTGAGTTGATGTGTATATACAATGTATCAATAAAGATAAAAATTAAAAAACAAAAAAGAATAATGCTCTTACCATGTAACAGTAGCGCTCTTCCTGCCAGCCTCAGGGAAGTATATTTATAGAACCCATTACTTCTTCCTGTTCTTGTAAGTGAGTAATTAGGGAGTTTTTGGAGAAGAGAAAGGATAAGTTAAATGGAAGTTTTCTGTCAACTATTAAAGGTGAGATAAGAGTGAGTCTGGGAATTGGAGCTAAGACCGATAGTAAAACTCAGAAAAATTAGTTGGTAGCACACATTTCTAAAGTACTGATTAGAATTTATTTCAAATATTTTATTTTGCTGCCATCTATGAATTTTTATGTTCTGGGAATTATGAAGTTGCTCAGTTATACAAAGCTTCATTTTAAAACTATACTTCCATAGTAATAAAACCTTAATCCTTTAAGTAATTATGGTCTTCTTGTGAGTTATTAATGGTTGTGTTAATAACTGCTGAATTAGTGCCATGGATTGGGGGAGGTTGGAATAGTGGGGATCAAGCCCCAGCTGTACCACTCGGAGGTCCTGTGCTGCTGGACAGGTCTCTTCCCGTTGTATTCCTCATCCTCCATAGGTCAGACTGGCAACCCTAGGTCTTGCTGGAAGTGTGTGATCCTTGAATGAGATCTTTGTGCACATAGGGAAACATGTCATAAAGTTCTACCTAAGTACTAGTTCTTATGTAAAAATGACATGAATTGATATTAAAAATCAAGTATTCTATACCAAGCCAAATTCATAAACACGTTGTTTGTTTTCACCCTAGGGTTGTGCACGAGTTGGTCTGAGTGCAGGCACAGGAATTGGGGTTTCCTCAGCCCTCGTGAGCAACCAGAATTCCAACAATGACAATGACAATAACGCCCAGAATAACAATGCCAACATCCACGACAACAATCATCACCCGGATGACTCGGATGAGGAGAATGACTTCCGGCAAGATCTGCACCCTGGGGAGCAGCAGTTTGCAGCTGATGGTAACACAGATCTTTTGTGGGTTCTAGATAGAGATGAATTTGTACTTTGGATACTGTTTCTCTGGCTCCATCCTGTTGCTTGCTTATTTCCAAAGTGTTTCCAGAATGGAAAAGATTATGAGGCAGTGCCTGGGGGTGCAGGCGAGAGCCCTGCTCTAACTGAAGTTTAACTTTCAAGTTTTAGGGCTTGTGTCCTCCATTCAGCACGTCCCTCTCCATCAGTTTTTGCAAAAGCTGAAAACAGTGAATGCTGTCTATGTGCTGTTGGACATACCTGTCTCCTTGCTTTGTCATCATAAATAAATCTTCCCAGCACCCAGCTACTGAAGCACACGAGCTAGTGAGGACTTGCTGGAGTTGGTCATGTGGAGAGCTGCCTGGTTCTTCCATGCTGACTGAGCAACCCTGGTGATAAATAGTCTTCACCCGTGGATGAGTGACGCTGGAGGGAGGTCATTTGCCTCATCAGATTTTCCATTTCCGAGGTGACCGCCAAGAGCTGGGAAAGGACTCTGCTTTCACAGGCTCACTGCTGGCACCTCTTCGCTCTCCCTAGACGCAGCAGTCCCAGTGCTGCTTTTATAGCAGAGGTGGACTGTGAACGCACGGGTCCTAATCCCTGTGTCCCCTGGGGGTGGGTCTGCTTTTGGCCCTCAGCTGTGCTCACTTTTCCAATCTGGTAGCCATTTCTCTCCTTCATCACATGTTACGTCTCAACAGTGTTGGCCATGTGGCTGACTTCTGCCTCTTTGACATACTTTCTTTTGGCAGCTTGAAGCCACTTGGCTGGTTTTCCCCCACTTCATGTGACCTCTCTGTTTCCTTTGCTCATGTTACTTCCTCTGTTCCTCTTTTGTCTTTGATATTCCCTTTTTTCTCTCAGTGTCATGAAACTGGTAGACTATATCCTGTTGAATGTTGGTCTTAATTTCCAGCCTTGACTTTTCTAGTCTTTTGACTTGAATCTAGCAGCATTTGGCCTTATTTTTGTGTGAGAACTCAAAGACATTTCATGTTTACTGTCAGCCTCTGCCATGAAACCTTCCCAGGAGACATGGAAGCAACAGTGCAGAGCCAGAAGGGGCCAGGCAGGGGCAGGGGCAAGGGCAGGTGTGCAGTATCAGATATCGTCCCCTTCACTGCCTCTGAGGGCTGCCATATACATCATACACAGGTCCCTGGCATCATAAAGGTGTGGACTTTAGAGAACATAGACCCTCCCTGGGAAACTTACAACAGCTGCAGAGCAGAGCCACCAAATCGTACAGGCCCAGGTATGGGTGTTGGACTGGACAGATTATAGGCCGCACTAGAAAATTATGTTACCGTCAGTTACTCGGTAAGGATGGAGAATACATTTCATTGTGAAAACACAGGTTAAATATGAAGGAGTAGTAATGGTGTTGCCCTGACTTGAACTGATGTCAGTCAGAAAAAAAAGAAATGAGTCACCAAATTGAGTTTCTTGAATATTGACTGAAGGGATTTAGATTGAATTTTATAAAATGCTGGTAAAGCAAAAATGCTGGTAAAGCAAAATACTATTTTATTTACTGCTCTATAGGAAAATAGCCATTAAAAAATACAATAAGCTGGTAATCCACAGTCTGAAAGGTTTCACAGCTCTTGTCCTTTGAAATAAAGATAATCTTACATTCTTACCCGCTGATAACCACTAAGAACTCTAGTGAAAACTTTGGAGCACATCACATTTGCATGATGTTAAAAATGTACTTGGTATATTACTAACCCTTGCCACACATTAGCCAGTAAATAACCCAGTCTTCTAAGCAGTGAGCCTTGTGGTACTAGCCAGGAAAACCAGGGTCAAAGGGGCGAGGTAGCTCCACCAGGAGAGGAGAGATGTGCCTCCCTGGATTCGTGTGCTGGCTTCCCTGCCCAGTTCCACAAGTCTCGTTGCTAGGAGAAGATCTCAGGGTGCTGTACTAGCTGGCTTTCGCCATCCTTAAGCAAAAAGCTCAGTGGAAGATAATACAGCCATCTCAGTGGGGTCTTCAGTGATGAACATGCTGCTTTCTCCTCTTAGTTGTATACATTTCTCTGTACTTCTTGCAGTCATGTATTCTCTCTGCCAGTGACTTCCCAGCATGATTTCCTTTTCTGCAGAATGATTGAAACCTCTCGTGAATGTCTCTACACAGAAGCAGTTGCGAGTTGCTCTTCCAGAGATAGCTTAGGAATCTGTGAGGCTCTTCAGTCCCCGTGCAACCATAGCAGCTTTGCCACCAGCGTGGTTTTCCGTGCTTTGCTTGGTTTTGACTTTGTGTTTATTTTTCTTGAAGCACTGAATGAGATGGAAGACATGGTACAAGAAGATGGAGAGGTAGTGGCTGAGCGTGGACATGACACTCCAGCTCACAGCCAAGCAGTTATTCCTGTGGATGTGGATGAGGAGCAAGCAGGTACTCAGAGGTTCCCATGTGTCATTCCCAAAACTGGAGCCAGAGTGGCCATCGTCTGACATTCCAGTTTGGGACGGGTGTATATTTATTATTCCAGGATGTAGAAAGGCCTTGGGTGTTACCTCGCTATGTGTGACAATCCGGCTTCTACCTTTCTCAGTGGAAGGACAGCATAGAGGATGGCCTTGTTTCCTAAACAAGCCACCTCTACCCTTTGTCATTGGGTGTCATAGGGCAGACTACAGTGTCATAGGCTCTTAAAGACTACCCATTAATATAACCCTTCATGTGCCAGAGATTAGCTCGGTGGATCTAACGCCTGCCTCGCAAGTGCAGAGTTCCAAGTTTGATCCCTGGCACCACATAGCACAATGCCAGGTGTGGTGGCTCACGCCTCTCATCCCAGCACTCAGGAGACAGAGGCAGGAGGATTGCTCTGAGTTCAAGGCTTGTCTGGGCTACCTAGTGAGCTCATGGCCAGCCTGAATGACAAAGTGAGACCCTGTCTCAAAAAAACAAAACAAAACAAAAAAAACTCTTCATTTCACAAGAGGGGGGAAGAGGCATAGGCTCACTTAAGAACATGCTGAAAGTAGATATGGGTTTTCTCCAAATCTGTTGCAATGCCTCCTTATCTCTGAATGGGAATGAGGCTTTCCCCTTGTTTTAAAAGCCTGCAGACACAGTCACTTACTTGACATTCATCGAGGGCTGCCAGGCACTGTGCAGTACACAGGCAGGGTTGCTTGGAACTTGCATTTTGTCCTATGAGTCACTATCAGTCATGTGTCCAGTTGGGTCAGAAGAGCTAATGGTGTGAAAGCTGCACTGCCAAGCAGGTAAAGCATTTTACGTAAATATTTGGGTAACTAACATGTAACTTGCCTCTGACCTTCCGGGGAGACCTTGGTTAGTTAAGGAATGCAAGAATTGTTCAGCAGTCCTCCATCTGTGAGGATTACCTTTATTTGCTTTTAAGAATTTATGTTGCCTGCTTTTTAAAATTACTATGATGTTATTTTGATTATCCTTAGGATTTTTTTAATACTTTGGGGACCGTGAAGAACTGTGTGGAGGAACGCTGTGTGTCTCCTATAATTTACCTTCAACAGTGTATTATAAGGTGGTTGTCATAGTGATCACACAATTTTAGTATATGTGCTGCCGAAATGAGCACAGTGATCACACAATTAGGGCTCACATAACACTTTAAATTTAAAATTATTTACCAGTGTCCTACACAAGGTATATTCTATTGAAGTGACAGAGAAAGGAGGCTACAGAGAGTGAAAATCATTTGTGTAACTCAAGATCTCTAGGAATAAACTTGGCGTGAGCACTTCTCTTGGGCAGAGAATAACCATTCAACCTGTGCTTTTTATTTTAGGACCCAGTGGTCTTCAGCGTGTAGTAAAACCAGCCCCAATTACCGTTCATGACTCTGAGAGCGACGACGAGGAGGACAGTCTGGAACTCCAGGAAGTCTGGATGCCTAAGAGCAATGCACGGCGGTACCCTGAGCGCGAATCAAAGACCGGAGCATCCATGCCTCGGGACTCGGCGGGTGAGAGCTGCTGCCGCCACCTCTCCCTGTGGGTCGCTGTAGGACTCAGCCAGGAGGCCGTTCCATGGGGCCCTGTGCAGCTCCGTACCAATATAAATGTGATCAGAGGCAAGAAGGCGATAGCACGGGGCAGGCAAACCTGGGCAAAGGCGGCACAGCAGAAATGTGGGCTAAGAGCTCAGGGAAGAGGACAGTGGGAACCATGACCTTGGGGCTAATGAGAGGCTTGCAGCATGTGTCAGGGAGGCTCCTGCGTCGTCCTGGGCAGTACCGCCCAGCATCCTTCCTGTGGGTTCTGACAGCCCCTGAATGCAACCTTAGTGTGTGCCATCTGCCTCATGGGAACCTATATCCTCTATACTTCTCCCCTGGCCTCTTATTTCTCCGAACCATGTGCTCGACACTTTTGGCAAAGATGATTTGTCTTTAAACATTGTCTACTCAGTTTTCCCTACGTACCTTCCTTCTTTTTTTTTTTTTTGAGACGGGGTCTCACTTTGTAGTTCAGGCTGGCCCTGAGCTCACTATGTAGCCCAGGCAAGCCTTGAACTCAGCAATCCTCCTGTGCCTCTGCCTCCTGAGTGCTGGGATTACACGTGTGAGCCACCATGCCCAGCATTGTGGGTTGTGGTACTGATTGCTGGTGGGCGTGGGTCACCATACCCAGTATCATGTCATTGTATGTGGTTACTGGGGATCAAACCAGGGACCTTGCGCCTGCTAGGCAGGTGGTGGAACCACTGAGCTAAATCTCTGGCCCCGTATCTTCCTTCTTAATGTGCTCAGATGTTCAGTAGATATTCAACACTGTGCTGAAAAAATACATATATATGTATACACACATATCCATATATACACATGAACTTCTTTGTACAGAAAATTCAGCTGGAAAAATTTACTAACCATTGACTCATAATTCAACTTTTAGCTAATTCCTCTTTAGAAATTCAGATAACTAAGACTGGTTAAAAAGGGCTTTTATAGAAACTAAAATTTAGGAAACATAATGTGATCAAATGTCTAAAAGGTTCATTTTCCGTATTTAACAACTAATGTTTCCACTGGCCAATCAGAGCCTTATTTGTTTATTCCTTTTCAAATTCCTGGAGCCTTACTGTACCCAGGAACTGTGTTGGATGCTGTAAGGGTCTCTGAGATGAGGGAGCCATGGCTTCTTCTTTTTGAGAACCTTAGTCTAGTTGAAGATTCAGGTCAGGGCACCTAATGCAGAGGTTGTGGGATGCTGTGCAGACGGGATAGCAGAGGCCCAAGGCTGGTGGACTGGCCAGAGCTAAGTCCCTGACAGAACAGAGGTGTGCTGACAGGGTAATCGGGGCTGGGGTGCAGGATGTAGGTAGGGGGACTCCGTAGAAAGTTAGGTTGGGTTCATGGATGGTGAGCCTCAGGCCAAGCCGAGGGGTGTGAACCAGGTGTACCTGAGGGATCCGGAGAACGTATAGCAACATGGTGATATGATCGTGCTTATACTTCAGTAAAATCAGTTTACATTATTTCCTGTTCCAAATTTATTCTTGCCTTTGTCCTGAATTTGTACTGAAATCTCTTCTTTTCCTTGGGCTCTTCTTCTCTTTCTGTGAGCAGTAAGTGGAAAAGGCAAGACTCCACTTCGAAAGAGGTACAACTCCCATCCGCTGGGCCAGTCGGAGCAGTTTCCCCTCGAGGAGAGCAGCTGTGAGAAAGGCTGTCAGGTCACCAGTGAGCAGATCAAGGCCGATATGAAAGCAGCTAGGGATACCCCCGAGAAGAAGAGGCACAAGGATGTGTCTCCCAGCTGCAGCAGCGCGGCCGCCAGCACAGCGGGGAACGCCGGCTCCCACAGCGCCGCTTCTCAGAGCCCCGACTTTGTCAGGACGGTGAACTGCAGCGGCTCTTCCGAGCCTAGCCCTGCAGAAGTGGATGTGCCCAGGCAGTGTGTCTGCTCCGCCGCTGGGTCTGAGGACCCCGAGGCCTTGGAGGAGGGAGACGCAGAGAGTTCTGTCTGCCCCCGATGCCGCTGTCACAGGTCCCGGGAGCCCCAAAGGAGAACTGGCAGGTGCTCTGAGGAGGAACGACCTGCCACCAGCCGAGCCTGTGTTGTGAATGGCCCGGATGGTACGAGACCCGCCTTCCCCTTTAGGACTCTGCCCCAAGGGGGGTCTGCAGGCCCAGCCCATGCTGAGAGGACTAAGGGGAGTGGCTGTGGGGCTGCAGGTGAGGACAGGAGGGGGAGCTCCCAGCCTGAGAGTGGTGACGTGCCGTCTCATGAAGACGACCCTCGGAGGCCCCTAACCAGGGCCAGGAGCAGACTGTCCCATGTGCCGCTGGTATCTGAGTCAGGTATGCGATGCCCCCAGGACTAGCCGCTGCAGGGTAGGGCTGGATACAAGCGTGAGCTTGTGGATGAGTTTTCTTGGAAAAATAAGCAAGTTGGGCCAGTTACATTCTGCCACGGGGTTCTGCAGATGATACAGATGTTTGGCTCGTCTTGTGGAATGTCTTGGTGGGCGGGGGTGCCAAATATGTTTTAAAACATTCAATCCAGATCACTCAGTAGTTCAGCATGAAGAATAGTATAACTGTGAATTTACTTAAATATAGCATTGATCCCAAGTGCTAAGGCCGCATGCCATGCTTAGGACAGGCATGACCTCTAGCCAGGGGCAGGGACCTGAAGCTGCCAGGCCTGGGAAAGAGCTACGTGCACTGCAGCTTCGTGGTGTCCCAGGTCTGCCTCTGCAGGACTGACTGGCTCGCTTCTGAATTCTAGTTTTGCTCCCAGTTAGGTTTGCCAAGATAGAAGCAGGTAAGTAGATTTACTGCAAGTTACTTGGGTGAAGATCAGTTTAAAGAAAAAATTATATAAAAAGCTTGATTAATAGTTGTGTGTGTGTGTGCGCGCGCGCATGTGCGGGCACTCACACAGAGCCTTTGGTTGAGCGAGAATGGTTATACCTCTTCCTATAATTCTGTTTCTGACATTGAACCCTCATGTCAGTGAATAGTAGTGGATTTTAATTTTTCTCCAAGGATCTGTCAATTTTAGAAAGTGAAAATCAACCTAGAACAGCAAGTGCTTTTCTTACACACCAAGTAGAGATGACCAAATCCTGTAGAATGACATCAACGAAAATATCTTTGATAAGATACGTGTTAGACTTTGATGCCCTGCTAATCATTATAGTAACATAAACATATATGAAGTGTGAGGTTTCATCACTCTGGAGACATCAGTTCTAGTGAAAATGCTCTTCCGAGCTCGAAGTTGAAACATTAAATGATACCATTTCTAAATTTCAATTGTTCTTAAATGTATACATAACATCTCTTTAATCGTTTTGAAGTTCTGTGATATGAAGTGCACTCACATTGTCTACAGCTGTCATAACCATCTAATCTTTGTCATCTTCTCAAACTAAAACTGTTCCTTTTAACTAGTGAGACCCTAGTCGCTGGCTATTTCGTATTTATAAAGTAAATCTACAGTTTTTTCCTTTCCTATTTTTATACCCCTTCCCCATACTTGATTAGGTTAAATCTTTGTCTTCTCATTGTTTCATTCATCTGGTTATTTTTTTCTACTTCTTTATTTCAATTTGGAATTGCCTTATATTGATAGCCGAAGAAAAATATCATTTTCATAGCACTGAGTCCTCCTGTTTAGGAAATTTATGTCTCATTTTATTTCTCTTGCATCTCTTGGTAAAGCTCTACAGTTTCTTTGTTTCGTTTTCATTTTGAGACAAGTTCTTTCTTAGGTCAGTAAGTAGTTCGGTCTGGGCTCAGACTTGCAGTCTTCCACCTCAGCCTTCCAGAGCCCTGGAATTCAGGCTGAGTCCTCCAGGCTCAGCTTGTTGTTTTGTTGTTTTTATGGACTTTTTATACTATCCATTGCCATCTTGAGGGTTTTATGTTTTGCTTTGTGTGCTACTTAATGCTTTTATCATTCTTTTTGGACCTGTTTCACAACTAGAAATCTTTGGTTGACTAATCCTCAGTTTCAAAGAGAAAGTAAACTTAGGTATGTAGAACTTTTTACTATTGTATTTATTGCCTTATTTTTGTTTTTCAGTTTGATATTTCTAATGTCTATAGTGTGGCTTAGATAATTTTATTTGTTTTTAGACATAACACAAATATCCATTTACTTTCAATAACAGTTTTTCTAGAGAAATATCAAAGTACTGATTCTAATATTATCAAGTCTCTTCTGGAAAAATGAGTCATTTGAATGGCTAATATATTATTTTTCACTTGTTTGTTCTGCATACCAAAGCTATTCTGCTTTAAAGTTTTAAGGAGAGAAAACCAACTGATAAAAGAAGAAATTTGATTATTTTGCAATCAGTTCAAAATTGACATTGAGTTGTTTGGGGGTATTTTTTGTATTGTTTTGTTTTGTTTGCTTTTTGTTTTGAGACAGCATCTCACTTTGGAGTTCAGGCTGGCCCTGAGCTCACTATGTAGCCCAGGCAAACCTCAAACTCAGCAATCCTCCTGCCTCTGCTTCCTGAGTGCTGGGATTACAGGCGTGAGCCACCATGCCCAGCACTGTGGTGTGTGGTACTGATTGCTGGTGGGTGTGAGTCACCATGCCTAGCATTGTGGTATGTGGTTGCTAGGGATCGAACTTAGAACCTTGTGCTTGCAAGGTAGACGCTGGAACCACTGAGCTAAATCCTCGGCCCAGTTGTTTGATTTTTTTTTTTTTTTTTTTTTTGAGACAGGGTCTTGCTTTGTAGTTCAGGCTGGCCCCGAGCTCACTATGGTGCCCAGGCAAGCCACCGCGAACTCAGCAATCCTCCTGTCTCTGCCTCCCGAGTGCTGGGATTACAGGCATGAGCCATGTTTGATTTTTTTATGTTTTTAGCCTTGTAGAGTTTTACAGCCATGTTAGAAGTTAATGTAATTATTTTTGTATGTGACTCCATAATTTGGAAATAAATTATATTATAAATTGTATAAATTGTTCTTTTTAACCTTACTATATAATAGTTTAAAAGTAAATATCAAAAATCTGATTTGGGACGAGAGATTTAGCTCAGTGGTTCTAGCGCCTGCCTAGCAAGCGCAAGGTCTTGAGTTTGATCTGTAGTAACCATATATAACACTACCAGGCGTGGAAACTGAATCTCCACCAGCAACTACATACCACAGTGCCAGGCATGTGGGTCATGCCTGTGTTCCCAGCACTCAGGAGGCAGAGGCAGGAGGATTGCTGAGCTCAAGGCTTGCCTGGGCTACATAGTGAACTCAGAGCCAGCCTGAACTACAAAGTGAGACTCTGTCTCAAAGAAAAAAAAAAAAGAAAAGGGAATCCAATTTGATTGTTGAAGAGTAGTAGCATTTAGGATTAATGTAGTTCTCATAAATATTAACCTCTCCATAACACCCCAAAACTAGGCTCATCTGCTGTCTTTGCTTCTGTAGCATCTTTGACACTAATGTGAACCACACTGTGCTGTAATTGTTTTACTGTGTTGTTTTGGAAGGGCAAGGGTTACCATTGCTTACCATTGTAAACCCAGTTTGTGGGACACAGTTCACGTGTAGTGTGGGTTCTGTGAATGCTAGTGAACTTAATAAGGGTAGAAACTGTCATGTGAGGTATGTTGATGCTAGATGTACAGAATCACTAGAAATTGCCCCTGGGCAAAATCAGTTGTCTCTAGCTGGAGAGGAGACCATAAAAGAATGATAACCAACAAACCTCCTTTTTCACTGGGAAGCCAGAGTTTTTCAGGGTCATCTACTAAGCAAAGTTGACTTTATTTTATAGAAAAAAGTGACATTCATTTTGGAGAAGCCATAAACCACTATTTTGGGTGCTCTGTAGAAAGCTTAACTTGACCTATATTCTGAGCATTCAGTGGCGAAGGTGAGGAGTTTGAAAATTAGATCGTGAAAGGAAAGAAGCTGAGTCCTGGGGGCTGGAGCAGACCTGCTTCCTGGTTTTTTTTCCATAGTATGAGAGGGAGTGGGGCCCTGTACTTGGGTGTGGGTTTTGTCAGCTGGTGAAATGTTTGGCTGTTAGAAGATTACTTACAAAAGATTTTGTATAAAATCCCTTCTGGACACTGTAGAGGGAGATTCTTTGGGTCACCTGTGTCATTATTTGTTTTAAGAAACCCACAAATTGGCTTGATTTTTCAGGGTCCTTTGGTGTTTGGTGTTTGGTGATGACTTTAATATCTTCAGTTAAAGCAGCAATTTTTGTTTTGTGTAATTGAATTTCAAGAAAAATTCCAAATGGTGGAGAAAGGATTCTGGGTATAAAAAAGTCACCTGAACTAGATCTCTAGATTTTGTCTAATCCTAAATTTTGGAAAGGAACAGTGTTCACATTTAATTTCCCTAGATTTCTTTGTAGTCTTTGGTTTGAGGTTACAGAATTCTAAGGTGGAATGTTTGAATTTAGCGGACGGAACAGTATGATGTGGATTTAGTTCATAAATGTCAATTATATTTCATCCAGGCTCTGGCCTGCTATTAAACAGTATGGTTAAGTATTAGAAATGTTTTAAATGACTTTAATGTCTTTTCTGAGCAGCTATGCACTCTCAGATATGAATTTAGAATTTGTTTTTAGATAAATTCAGGATATTTATAATTATCATGTTTTTAATATAATACTTATAAATGAGTTAAGGCCTTACAGAAAAAAATCATTTCATTTTTGTTGCCAACAAACCACTGGTGCCAGACTGCCCAGATTTGACTCCTCTTGCCACTTAACCTCTTAGCAAGCTGTTGTACTTCCCCAGGGCTGTTTCTGTAGCTCCTCAGATGTGCAGAATAGGAAATCTCTGGGAGAGCCACTGTCAGGATTCTTTGCATTAGTAAAAACAAAGCCCTTAAGACAGTGCCTGACACAGTAAGCACTCAGTAAATAGGCATTGTGTTAGTTTACATACCCATAATGCATTTATTCATCTTGCAAATATTGGGGAATAAATCATTCAATAAATGCACATTCTACGTGATTATTGTTAGTAGCTAACATTGAAAGAGGCAGTATGGTTGCACTCAAGGAACTTCTGGTTTAAATTTGGAGACAAAACTGATACAGGGAACTACAGAATCATATATAGTGTTTGGTGGTTCACAGTGATTTGTCAGAAACAACAACAATGGCGTTTAACCAGTCAGAATTTGGTAGTATTTCAAAAGATGAAACTAGAAAGTGTGATCGGAGCTAGAGTGATTAAAGACTGGAGCATCACTGGCCATATTGAGGAGTAAACTTAAGAACAGGTGGAGCTAAAACACACCTCCCTACTGTGAGCCATTCTAACACACTTATAGAGCAGCAGTCAGTAAATTTAAATTTTTTTAGCAGGAAAGTCACAAGTTTAATCTGCTAGTGGTGTTTAGGGTGGGGTGAGTCGGAGACAAAGCACCTGGTCAAAATGGCCAGGTGTGGGTGCTGGCCGAGTGGGCAGGTCGGAGGTGTGTTCACAGCAACACTGGTCCCTCTGGGTTTCTTTGGGAACCAAATTTGGACTCAGGAGTTGCCTTAGTGACATTGTAGAGGTGCGAGTGAATACATATGGGAACAAAGAAAATAAAGCAAAGTGAAAATATGGCCCTTTTTGCCTTTCCTAGAGGTTGCCAAAACAAAGCCACGTCATTCCATGAAGCGGAAACGGACGGCAGATAAGTCCACCAGTACCAGTGACCCTGTGATTGAGGATGACCATGTGCAGGTAAGAGGGTCCACTTTGCAGGTCAGCCCAGGTCTAGAGCAGCGCGAAGAAGCAGACATTACTCTGTTAAACGGTTTCTGTATTCCCAGGGAAGAAAAATGAAAATAGCTTGCTTCTCAGTAGTACCAGTGTAAACCTTTAAGCTTCATTAAAAAATAAAAAAGGATGCATTCACATATGACTTTCAAATTTTTCTCCTAGGTTCTTGTGTTAAAATCCAAAAATCTCGTTGGAGTCACCATGACCAATTGTGGAATCACAGACCTGGTACTGAAAGACTGTCCCAAGATGATGTTCATTCACGGTATGTACTGGGCCCAGGCTATGCAGTGCTTCACAAAGGGCTGTGCAGCACAAAGGTGCCAACGATGCAGAGGTGACCCCCCGTGAACAGGTTCTGTTAGCCGGCCCCATAGGCAGCTCTCGCGTGATCTCTGAACGGCAGGGTCTACGTGCTGACGCAGCTCACCTTGCTTATGACTGCTCCTGATCTGGGGATGAGGAGCAGCACGAGTGGGCTCCAGAGTGGCCATTCCTCTGAGATTTTAACATGTTCTGTGTAGTAAATACCTTTTGAGGGGAGCTTACGAGCCTTTTCCTGGTCAAACCCTTGATCTTACAATGCAGTCTGTTTTCCTTGGTCCAGACAGTCTTCCGGCCTTACTGCAGATGCCCTTGTTTTCCTCCTACTGTCTGGTTGTGTCCTGCCAGTGTGTCTGTCATTCTTTACGTAGAGACTCGATTTCTCCAGTAAAGCTATTATTTTGTGTGAACTTTTTTTTTTTTTTTTTTGTCGTAGTGGGGATCAAATTTGGGCCACATGAGCAAAATCTCCAGCCCTTGTGTGAACTTTTAAAAGTCTAGGTGCCTGTCCATTCAAAGCCTATTTATTTTTTCCTTTTGTTACTCATCCACACAAATTTGTGACTTGAGTCAGTTATATATTTCAGTGTGCATGCCTATAAAATAATAATGAAATGCCATAAAATAATAGTGAAAATGAAATGCAGTGATTGATGTGTCTATACATGTACCGAATCTGCCTCTCAAATGTACACATCAGGAAAAACAAGCTTATATAAATATTTGAATACTAAATTTACTGAGACAGCTGAGATTTGTGCAAGTTCCCTTTGGCTTCTGCAGTTAACAAGAGGTTGTCAAGAGTGGTGGCCATGCACTTCCAAACAGTTGTGAGTATGATGGACAGCTGATATGTGTATGCATTTTTGGTGGACTCTGTACATGCACACAGACACACTTGCGCATGTACGTGCACACACATACACAGGGTCTGACCTCTAGTAAATGCCTAATGAAGATTAATTTCTGTCATACCAATATTACAAAAAATATTAAAGTGTTTCTTTTTTCTGGTACATCTTGCATGACACTGACAGTAAACAGAACAAATCCCAGCAACATTTCTTGACAGGGTTACACTTCTGTCTGCTGGTGGTTCTTGCTTGAATTGACAGTCCTTCCTTCCTGCTGGGCATTGGGCGGCTGTACCTCTTCACAGTGGTCTTGGATTATAGTAATGCAAAGAAAGGCGGAGAGTTAGCAGACTGGGTCTGGTCATTACGGTTCCTTAAGGAAAACATTCAAATGCTATAAAATACAGTGCAGCCAGTTTGTGATATAGCAGTCGTTGATGCATATTTTGTCTACCAGCAAAGAAGTGTTTGTGAGAGTTCCACGTTAAACTTTAGAAAATTAATTACTAACTTGTGAAGAAATGCCACAAGCACAGTTCACTCAAGAAGCACTCGCTTTGTAGGATTGGCAGAGACACGCACATACAATGTAGTGAATGTTAATTGAAATTGTCTGAAAAATCATGTGCTGAGGCCACAAAAAACCCAAACACATGTGACATTTTTGTGCTTCATACAAATCAGCTGCCTTTATGCATAAAAGTTTTTTAAAGATTCTTAAATACAAATTCCTTTTAATTAAACTAAATTTGTTGATTATTGTAATTTTAATTGGCATGAATATATTAATATTTATATGTGGGCAATAATTATGCAAATTCAAGAAACTAACTAGGTTCAATCCATTCATAGACTTTTATTAGTAAAAAGACTGATGAAAGTATTTGTTCCACGAAGTGGCTCAAGAAGACAAGAGTGTATTAAGTGGTGCTCACCAAACCTCTGCTCACTTAGGGGAAGTCTCCGAAGGGGAGACAGGATGCTTACCTCTAAATCCTGTAAGACTCGAGGCCCTGGGATCCCAGACCCCAAACTTCTAAAGAGGCAGCACTTTTCTTCATCCTAACCAGTATATTCCCTGGTCCTAAGAGATTAGAGTTTCTTCCTAAAATAAATGTAGGTCCTTCTGAAGCTGAAAGATCATGCAGCAAGGCTTTCTTCATAGCCAGTCTCAAGCCCTTCATTCTCTGACTTTGAGCTCTAAGCTTCTAAAGCTCACCCTTCAGAGTATGCAGGTTGGTACCTCATTGCTTTTGGAAACAGAGGAGAAAGCATCTAAGAATCTGATATATTTTGACCTCCGCACTTAGCTCTGACAAGTCTCCCATGTTGTCTCCATTCTGGTGGTCAGTCCATAGCCATAGACCCAGCTGTCTCCCCTTTAAACCAAATTGTTTACTGCATCATGAGATAGGGCTATGGGGAGTGGCCAAGTGACTAGATACTAGCTGAGTTAATGGCAGATGAGATCAGCAGTTTATGGCAGAGAGTCATTTAATCCTTATCCCACCCAGTTCACTCCTTTTTCCTTCCCTGTTTTTAGTATTGATTTTCTTTCTTGTGACCATGTCACAGCAGAGAAGACAACCCCTGAAAAGCAAGAACCTGGTTTAGTATTTAAACATCAGAGTCAGTAACAGGGTAGAGTGCTTCAGAAGAGAGCTGTGTCAAGAACTCACACATGTCGTCTTGAAGAAATATTAAGATCAGGCACAGTAGCCTATAGTTTCATAATCTCTTCCACTTAAGCCTCTGTCTTGAGTGGGCCAGGTTGAAATTTCTGCTTTCAGAAAGGATGGAGAGCAATGTCTAAAGTAGAGCCACAGAGCCCTTTCCTAGCATGTGGGAGCCCTTGGATTCCATCTTCAGCCAAAGGGGAGAGAGAGTGAGGGAGTTAAAAAGAAAGGAAGAGAGAGGGAGGGTGGAGTTCAATGGGGGTAGGAGAGGAAAAGGAAAAGCTATTATTAAGTCAGTAAGTAGTGCAGTTAAATGCATTTACATTTACATCCTAATTCTTTTTTTCTAGGATCTTATGTTTGGTGCGTTGAACAGAAAGACTAATTATTGTTATTATTATTTGTTGGGCCAGTATTTTCAGTGTAATTTTCTGCAGTGATAGAAGTGTTCCATATCTAAGTGTTCAATATGGTAACCACTGGCCACATGTGACCGAAATATTTGAACCATGATTAGTGTTGACTTTGTTATGTTTCATTCCACTGAAGTTTAAATTGTTCTAAGTGGCTAGGGGCTACTATATTTCCACTCTCCAGTTTTAGACTAGAATATTCAAATGTTTCTGGGCCTTTTTAAAAAATAGGAGAATTAAAATCAACTTTGCTTTTATACTACAAGGGAGTATAAGTTAATATATGAGCTATCTGGACTTTTATGGTCATTTTCCATTACACTGTATAGTTTAGCAGTTATTCTATCCCACAGATATTCTGCTTGAGGAATGATTATTTGTATTCTGTGGTAATACTTGACCTATGTCAATGATATGTACAGTTTCAATAGCTTGTGCTTACAAAGGTTGGGCCAGTCTTCCAAAGGTGCTTTTAGAGGGGCTGCACATTTCTCTTTTGTTTAAATTATTTATAGAGTTTACTGTTGTTTTCTTATTTTTAGCTACCAGGTGCAGAGTACTGAAACATTTAAAAGTAGAAAATGCACCAATTGTAAACCGCTTTGACTACGCACAGTGCAAGAAGCTGAACATGGATCAGGTTCTGGACCAGATTCTGAGGATGCCTCCTGAGAGGAACCGGATCATCTACCTCCGTCCCATGCAGCAGGTGTGCACTATTGCTGCTACTGCTCATGCTGCACATGTATTTGTTGTTCAGGCTTCAGCCTTTCAGAAGAGCCTGAACTCACTGCTTGGCCCAGGATAGTGATCCCTGAGGTCTACATACATAGTTTTTTTAACCAAGCTGCATTCTCTTCCAAATTCTCTTTGATAGTGTTTTCTACTAGATTTTTGTAAGTTTTTAGCAAATTGTTTGACAAGAGCTATTCAGGATGTTTTTACATTTATTGAAAATTACCTGTGGCTAAAAACAGAGACTCAGGTATTAAACATCTGATTCAAATTCTGGCTTTATAATCTACAGCAGATTTCTTAACTTTTGTGTCCTGATTTCTTTATCTATAAAATTAGAATAAAATAATATACTTTCGATTATTATGATGTTTCAACTAATATATGTGGAATGCTAGAATTGTTGTTACAACATTGTAGCACAGTATATTATATCATTATTGTAGCCAGACTTTGTGTATGAAACTGCTTGACTCCAGAGAAGAGTTCAGAAGAGTCACTTGGAAGTCACTGTGTGAGCCCAGCCCCAAAGGGTCAGCTCAACAAATTTTTCAGGGTCGCAGTGCTTAAAATTTGCTCTGTGCAAAAAAAATACCCAATTGCTCCTTCCCTCAAGAAGACCGCCTTCCTAAAAAGAACATAAACAAGCCACTGAGATGATGGCAGACTTCACAACTTCAGATAGGGAAGAAAGCAATGCCAGCCAAGGCTGCACAGAGGCATGAACTGTATTCTATCCTTAAGAATGGGAGTGACTCGATTGCAATAGGACCTGTGGCTTTGCACATTCACATTTCTGTAGCGTGGTCAGTACTGGAACCTGCCCTCAGAAGTGGGTTCTGAATGGATTGAGATCAGTTACCTGTATCTTACCAGGTCTATCTTAAGTCTAGCACGGGAAGCTGTTTAGGGCAGAGTATGACTGTTGGGTTTTCAGATCAGGCAAAGATTTCAAAAGTGAGGGGTCCCAGGAAAGATTCTTCAAGTTGTGGAAGAAAGGTCTATGAAACTTCCTTTCCTCTTCCAAAGACTTCCTCGTGATGTCTCCCGCAGGTGGACACACTAACTTTGGAGCAGAAACTGTTCAGCGGTCCCTATCCTTACCACATCTGTATCATCCATGAGTTCAGTAACCCTCCCAACGTACGGAACAAAGTGCGCATCCGCAGCTGGATGGACACCATCGCAAACATCAATCAGTGAGTCACTGGCCCACTGAGAGGGGTCCTCTCAGTCCTTTCATGTAATAGGGGCTCCCAGAAGCAAGTTCCAGTTATTTCTTACCCTAAATGATCCCATGAGCTTTTCAGGCATGCTTGCATTAACATGTAGGAAAATTAACATAAGAAAAGCCAAGGGAAATATCTTAGAACTAAAGAGCGTACATGTATATACACAGCTTTTTATTTCCAAACTAGAGAAACTAAGAACAGACCATACATGTACATTTGACTCTAAGTTGTGAAGTGTGGAAGAGAGATCAAGATCTTAAGACAGCGATGTTCTACATCATCAAGAAACTGAACTGTGTATTTGTTATATAAACATTGTAGCACCCTCTATACACAAGACATTTTGTTCAGAGAATGGCTTTCTTTGACAGACATGATTTTGAAGATAGTAAAACTTTGATCTGACTAGACAAATCTCTATTTTGAATAAATGGGGAGTGGTAGAATCTGGGTCTGAAACAGTCTTGACAATTCCTTTGTACCTCATTCTTTCACATTTTTGGTTTTATACTTTGATTTTCCTTGTTGCCTTTAGAGAGCTCATTAAGTATGAATTCTTCCCTGAAGCCACTCGAAGTGAAGAAGACTTAAAGAAGTACCCTAAGTACCCCTGGGGGAGAGATATCTATACTTTAGAGGGTGCGTATTTACTTTGTTGAAAGCTAATTACCTGTGACCTGGGAGGAGAGAAAGTATGAATGGGAGTCTTAGAATTCATCAAAATCAATGGGTGATATGAATGCCTGTAAGAAACAGGGACCGGGTAAAACATTGCTTTGCCCATAATCCATATTGGCACCTTGGTTCACAAACCAATTCTTCCCGTGATTCTAGTAGCAAACTGAATTGGACAATAATTGAATCAAACTTCCCTGTAAGGTCAGCATTAACCCTGACCATCGAGTTTGATTCAGTTCTCGTCCAACTCAGTTTACAACCAGAATGGTAGAAAGAAGTACGTTCATGAACTGAGGCACCACTGCAGTGAGAAGTAAATAGAAGATGAAACTGAAAATTACTATGGTTTCAAATTGGAAATGACTTGAAGGCAGCTGACTCAGTTTCCGTTTTATGTTTTATGTTCTGCACTTTTCCACCTGTCCTCTTGTTTCAGGAGTTGTTGATGGAGCTCCATATTCCATGATTTCTGACTTCCCCTGGCTGAGGTCACTACGGGCAGCAGAGCCCAACAGCTTTGCCCGATATGATTTTGAAGATGATGAAGAAAGTAATTATGAATTGATTTGACTTCTTTTCTCTTGCCTGAGTATATCCTGTTATGGTCATTATCGGTACTTTGAGAATTCAGAACAGTATAGCTTTTAAATGGCTTCTGTGTAACTCCTATCTGCCCCCCCCCCAGGCTCTGAATTTGTATTGGAGATTTATGCTGGGAAGGATTCCTGAAGCACATTTCTCATATTTTATTACCTTCTTTCTCTTTGTAATTTCTGCTGGCGATTGAATTCGGGCCTTACACATTCTACCTCTGAGCTGTACCCCAAGCAAGTCACCAAAATATTTATAATCTTCTCTTTTGGAAGAATTTAGAACTTATAAAGAATATTCAGAATTGTTGTACAAATTACTCTCCTGCTTTTATAAGGAAGTTTTATAAGGAAATTAATTGTGTGAACTGCATGTTTGACTTATCCCTCTGCTCTACCATTTTTACCTAGGGTTTTAATCATGTCTGCTGTGCAGACATCACAGGTGGTCTGAAACTAGAAGGCGACAGGGACCCATTCCATGGGCTGTGGCTACATCAGCTGCCTTCTGTTCAAAGTATAGGAGTAGTTCATGAACCACCTAATCGGGTTGACTTTCCAGTTGATTCTGATTATCACACACCTCCCCTTCTGACTTCCAAGGTACGATCTATGCTCCCCGAAGAAAAGGACAGCTGTCTGCAGATATCTGCATGGAGACTATAGGAGAGGAGATCTCAGAGATGCGCCAGATGAAGAAGGGTGTGTTCCAGCGAGTAGTGGCGATATTCATCCACTACTGCGATGTCAATGGAGAGCCAGTTGAAGATGACTACATTTGATTGTCCCTGCCCCCCCAGGGGTTCCAGCAAGAAGCCCCTGTACTCAGGTGGGACATTGGGGGGAAAGCCCTGGCCCAGATTGGGGAATAGGGAATGTATAGGAGCATTGAAATTGTGTACAAAGATCTGTACATAAACAAATATGCAAAGATACTTCCTAAAGTACAAACTTTATATCATATGTTTATATAGTTTAATTTAAAATCTCATTAATGAAGGCTTATAATTTGAAAGAGTTCATTTTGTCCCATTTTTCCCTAGTTCATACTGTGTCCCCATTTACTATATTCTTAATAATTACCATCACCCCCTTAAACCTGTGCCTTTTTCTTCTCGAGCAAAGCTGTTTAAATCTGATGAAGATTGTGTTTTGTGTACCTTTTTTTCTTAAACAAATACCAACTAAACTATATAGTCAGAAAAGTCTATGTTTCTGTACAAAGAATGTAGTTCCTTTTTTCTTGATATGATAGTTGCCACGTTTCTTGAAATAAATTCATGAATTTGAGGGGGAAATGGAAAAGTTCCAAAGCATTTGTAGTTATTTATTTCCACATTCAATTGTGTATATGCTTTACCTTGACTATAAAAATAAAAGTTTATTAAAAACTCTTCTTGCCTTGGACCCAAATGCTTTTTAAAGAACTGCCTAGAAAGTAATATATAGAGCAATATATTTATGTGTGTCTCTGTAAGATTCCAGGGTTGTTCATTTTCTGGTCTCTTCAGGGTTCTATAGCTGGAAGATGTGGGACTGCTGGGCTGGAGATTTAGCTCAGTGGTTCCAGCTCCTGCCTTGCAAGCACAAAGTCTTGAGTTCGATCCAGGGAACCACATACAATACCAGGTGTGACTCACACCCACCAGCAATCAGTACCATATACCACAATACTGGGTGTGGTGGGTCACGCCTGTAATCCCAGCATTCAGGAGGCAGAGACAGGAAGATTGCTGAGTTTGAGGTTTGCCTGGGCCACATAGCGAGCTCAGGGCCAGCCTGAACTACAAAGCAAGACCCTGTCTCAAAAAAAAAAAACGATGTTGGACTGCTGGAAGTGTGTAACTTCCCAGAACACCCAGTCTGACAACCTTCTTGCTCAAGGAGAGACGTTGCCTCAATAGCATGATGGCAAATGCTCATGTCAAGAGTAGAAATGTCAACCAGGCGTGGTGGTTTAGACTTGTAATCCCAGCACTCGGGAGGCAGAGACAGGAGGATTGCTGAGTTCAAGGCTTGCCTGGGCTACATAGTGAGCTCAGGGCCAGCCTGAACTACAAAGCAAGACCCTGTCTCCAAAAAAAAAGAGTAGAAACGTCAGAGCAGGGCCTGCGTTTGTCATGTCTTTGCCACTTGGGAGTCGAACCTTAGCAAAGTAAACTGAAGGTCTTGAGGAAAATGTTATAGGAACTTTCCAAATGACCTGAGGAACTGCTGTTCATGTAAGGTATGCAGGTCCTCTAGTAACTATGTAGTTAAATCTTTCAGCATTTTATAGGGAAATTGTGGAAGCCCAGAAGGAAAATTGCCATACTCGGTCCTATGCATTGGGTGGGACAAGAATCCAACTCCACCCCTCTGCCTCTATAGATGGAGAAATGCAGAGACGTAGCCTATTTCTTCAACATCCAGATACGCTCAGTAATGGTCTCTTTCTTCAATGTCTCTTGAAATGCTTCCAAATTTTACCCTCAGGTATATATCAATTGATAACTTACCACTACATTGGTGTTTTTTGTTTTGTGCAGTACCAGGGATCGAACTCAGGTCCTTGTGCTTCCAAAGTAGATGTGGTACCACTTGAGCTAAATCCCTGGCCCACTACTACATTGTTTTTAACTTGGGTAACTTCTCTCTACTTGGAAGAGTGGGTTCCACTATGAAGGTGATGAGTAGTAGAAGCAGAAAACACAATACCCTGGATAATGCCATCTGGGATCCCCCACCTCCCCAAAAACCATCTGACCCTGGTATCCGTGATAACCAGCCACTAAACAATGCTGATGTCGGCCACAAGAGGCCACTGTTTTTAATTCTTGATTTCCGCATCTAATTTACCAGGTAACTACAATGGGAAGCTTTAAGATCATCATAAAGATTCCAAGACCCAATAACTCAAAAACAAAACTTAAATGCCCCACTCTTGTACGTACTTTTCTCGCTACCGCAGTACCCAACCCTGTGATTTGATTTTCCTGGTAGGTTGGCTGTTTCATGATGACATCACATCCCACTGAGAACATTAAGGATCATCCTTGACAAAGACAAGCATGTACGAGGCAGAAGGACCTTCTTAACCCACTGTAAGGTGTTTGCCTTGTATGCAGTGCTTGAAACCATCATGTCTACAGCTGGTACATGTGTGCAGAACAAGTGCCTGAGTGGTGGCCATTAAGCTGGGGCTCAGCAGGCTTCCGTAGTGGGCCCACTTCGCTCTGAGGCCTGCTCATTGTGAAACTGTGCACAGCACAGGTGAGTGAGTGTGGCAGGGACCCAGCCAAGTTTTACCGATGAATGTAAACTTGAATCCTACATAATGTTTACATATCACAAATGTTTCTCTTGGGTTTATTCCCAGATATTATAAAGTAGAAAACGTCCCGAAGGCTGAGTGCACCACAACTGGCCCCAGACATAGTTATAGTTTGCTCACACCTGCCGTAGGGAAGGGTGCAGACCTACTTGCCCAATCAGGACACAGGTTTCTCCTCCATGAGTTACAAGGAGATACTTGGTTAACCTGTAATGGTATTAACAACACTGTCAGAGAGAATCTTTTATGTCATGTTGTAGGTGTGGGACTAATGCTTTTCCTGAATAACAGCTGGGACCACAATCAATGGACTGGTTTCCTGTGTGAAATCAAAAGACCTGGGTTCAGATTCTGACATTCCCGTATGATGGGTGTTTGTAGTATGACCCCTCCCCTGGACGGAATGTGTCCTCATCTGCAGGAAGGTAGCAGCTAATATGACAATGACAAACTACAGGAAATGGGATAGTGCAGTGCAAATGGAAGTTCCAGGTATGCATGGTAAATGCGCTGTTCATATTTTAAAATTACAGTGAAAGTTGCACTGTCACTTAGGCCCCTCAAAATGCTCTGCTTTGAACACCTATCCCGTCATCTCGCCACATTCCGAGGCGGTTCTGAAAGACCTCTCTCCTGGATGTCTTGTGGTTGCTTCCAAATCCTGGATCAAATCGTGTATCTTTCATGGTCATTTTGACTTTGGAAGGGGCAAAAGTCACACAATGCCAGAGGTGGTGGACGGGGGTGAGCATGCACTGTGATGTTTTCAGGAGCTGCCTACCTGCTGGATGCGGCCCTTGCCGCAGCAGTCACTGTATTTTTCATTGCATCTCATAAGATAGTCATACGGGAGAACATACAGAACTGCTTCGGGAAGTGGCAAGAATGATAAGTGAGCTGGGGAACGTAGCTCCGAGTGGTACTGTGCCTACCTTGGAAGTATATAGGACCCAAGTTCAATCCCTGGTACCACAAAAAAAAAAAAAAAAAAAAAAAAAAAAAGGTAAGTATGTTTAAAGCAAAGGGAATATTTCAAGGAGAATAATCTCAACGTCCTTTACTGTAATTTTAAGAATTTAAATACTTTTTACGTTTTTATCATCTTTCATATATTTCTTCAGTAATTCTTATGATACAAGGCAGGATTTTTTTTGAACTAACCTGTCCCTAGATTAATTCCCAGTACAGATGGTAGGAAGCAGAGCTGCAAGGCCATGGAGGAGCAGTAGTAGTGGTTTGAACGCTGCTCTTTCTGAAAGTGGTCACTGAGTACTCTCTGTAGCTCTCAGCATGTGGGACCACTGTGTTCCCACTCACTGTAGAGCAAACGAGGAATTAGCAGAACAGAGGAAGCAGGAGCACAGGAAACTTGGAGATTTCTGGGTCACAGTGCGAAGAGGGGAGTGAGGGTTCCCCACCCAGAGCTGCCAGGTCAGAGCTGCTGCCCCTGAACCTTGAAACCACTCTCAAGAGCTGACCTTCATTTCATTCACTTAATTTGGTTCCAGAAAAATGGAGGCTCACAGTTTTCTGTCAGGCTCAGCTACCCCACAGGCACAAGATGCAGCTAGAATAATAACAAATAATTATAATTTTTTTTTTTTTTTTTTTTTGCTTTTTGAGACAGGGTCTCGCTTTGTAGTTCAGGCTGGCCCTGAGCTCACTATGGTGCCCAGGCAAGCCACTGCAAACTCAGCAATCCTCCTGTCTCTGCCTCCCGAGTGCTGGGATTACAGGCATGAGCCACCACGTCCGGCATTAATAATTATAAATTTTAAAAATTGCATCATCCAGGCCGGAGATTTAGCTCAGTGGTTCTGGCGCCTGCCTGGTAAGCTCAGGGTCCTGAGTTTGATCTCCGATAACCACATACAATGCTGGGTGTGGTGACTCACGCCCACCAGCAATCAGTACCACATACCACAGTGCTGGGCGTGGCGGCTCATGCCTGTAATCCCAGCACTCAGCACTTGTGAGGCAGAGACATGAGGATTGCTGAGTTCCAGGTTTGCCTGGGCTACATGAGCTCAGGGCCAGCCTGAACTACAAAGCGAGACCCTGTCTCAAAAAAAAAAAAATTGCATCATCCTATTAAAAAGCTTCTGCACAGCAAAGAAATCACCAGCAGAGCAAAAAACAACCAACAAATTGGGAAAAAAATTTTACTAGCGGTTTCTCAGACAAAGGGCTACTACCTAAAATTTACAAAGAGCTTAAAAAATCAGCACCCCCCCAAATTTAAAGACCTAATTCAAAAAAGGGCATCTGAAGTGAACATTTTTCAGAGGAAGAAGTAAAAGCAGCCAAGAAGCATATGAAGAAATGTTCAGCATCATTAGTCATTTGAGAGATGCAGATAAGAATGGCTGCTATCTCGAAATTAACCAGCAACAAAGGCTGGTGAGGCTATGGGGAGAAACCCTTCTCGACTGTTGGTGGGAATGTAGACTAGTGCAACCACTATGGAGATCAGTGTGGAGATTCCTCAAAAACTTGGATTAGAAATCCCATTTGACCCTGCTATTCCCCTACTATGAATGTACATAAATGAATTAAAAGGTTCATATCACAGTGACATATGTGCACCCATGTTTATCGCAGCTCATTTTGTGATAGCTAAATCTTGGCAGCAACCCAGATGCCCACCAGCTGGTGACTGGATAAAGAAGATATGGTTTTTCTATAAGACAGAGTATTACTCTGCCATAAAGAATGGTAAGTTTGAGGCATTTATATTCAAATGGATGTACCTTCAGGACGTACTCATAAGTGAAATAAATAGGTCACAGATCTGTAAATATCATATCTTTTCTCTGGTTTAAAAAAATGAAGATGTAAATGAGCTCTAGAATGTATGGTAGATATTGTAAAACAGAAAATATTCAAAGAGAAATGGAGTATAGGGGTAAGTAACAAGGGAAAGGAAAAACATGATGGTAATAGGAAAAGAGAAACAAAGCTTATGTATATAATGGGCAGGAGGTTGTAGGGTGGGTGGGGGAATGGGAAAAAATGAGAAATTGTGTCATATACTGCTATAAAAAATTTGCAAACTATGCATTGTTTATAGTAGAACACACACAGTGTTACTGAAAAGAGGAATGATGTTTAGAGTAATCAGAGAAGGCCAGTTATGATTATATATAGCTTCATTTATATATAAGAAGAAAACAAGAGGGCTGGAAATTCAGCTCAGTGGTTCCAGCACCTGCCTAGCAAGCGCAAAGTCCCTGGTTCAATCCCAGTACCGGGTGTGGTGACTCACACCTGTAATTCCAGCACTCAGTAGGCAGAGGCAGGAGGATTGCTGAGTTTGAGGCTTGCCTGGGCTACATAATGAGTTCAGGGCCAGCTTTAACTACAATGTGAGACCCTGTCTCAAAAAAAGGAAAAAAAAAAAAGAGGAAGAAAACAGGACCATATGTTCTTATATGTACATTTATACATAATGTTTAGAAAAAATTTTCGAATCATATAAGTCAAGCCAGAGATATAGCTCAATAGCACTGTGTTTGCCTCTCAAGCACAAGGTCCAGGAAGGAAGGAAGGAAGGGAGGGAGGGAGGGAGGGAGGGAAAGAGAAAGAAAGAAAAAAGAAAGAAAAAGAAATGTGCTCATGTTTAGAAATAAGTTGAAAGAGGAGCAAGAGAATTCTTTGGTAGAATGGAAGGCCTGGTATGTATTTCATCCTGC